>JAQFZW010002076.1:0-20076 GCA_034687055.1 Heteromurus nitidus
ACAAATATATAAGGAAGTTCTTTCACTTCCTGGATTTTTCTAAGGTATTGAAAAAATAAAGTGAAATGCTTACATGTACACACGCTATAGTATCGTTTGACGTCCTCCAACGTTTCATTTTTTACAGATGCCTATATACTAACTTGCAATCCCTCCCACGAAAAGCTTACCTGCAGAAATACATACTTAATGCCCACCCCCAAAAATATATTTTATGTGCTCCTTATCTTTCTCGGGATTCATAGATAATGTAATTTCAGCCTTCCAATTCGCTTGAAGAATATGTATTCTGGTGGGACTAGGACTTGGAAATGCTACCGTTATCCGACTCAGCGTTTCGCACGAACAATCCGTCCTTCAACACACCTACCACTTCGTACACTATTATGTTTTTAAGCTACGCTACAATACCTGGAACTGTACATTAACAATACATCCTTCTACAAGCAAAGAGGGAAAGCGGAGAAAGAAAGCACACAGACATGGAGGACGAAGGTAAACATTTTGCAGCTAACAAAATCATGCCTCCCACACGTTTTGTTCGAGAACACGTCATCCCATGTGATCGCTGGATGACTACTTGTGAAATTCGCATGAGTCAACCGAACACAATTCTTGTACCTTATACTCCACTAGATTTTAGAAGTATAATTATTTACGCATGACAAATACGAAGGTGATGTAGACACAACAAAACTGTAACGGCCCATAAAAATGAGTTGTCACATTAAAACAAAATCTTACAATTGGTGATTCTGAAGCCTGAAACTTTGTACTTTTCCTTCTAGTTCCTTTTCGTCTGAATTCTACCAGACTAAAATCACACAAGTTGATGACTGACTCATTCAAAAGAATTGTATTACTCACTCGCAAAGTATCGCCGCGTTGAAAAAACACACCAACAGAGTAGCAGCTGCTACCACAAGCAATGACCCAAATGGAGCGGAAGCCGAGTGTAAAGTGATTCATTGGATGTTTCAATTATTCCAACAGCGAACAGAGAAAACAATCTCGTGATGGGCCTTTCTTCCACTAAATATTATATGGCGCTCTAGTGTCTACCCTTTCCAAATTTTTGCCCAGTGACCAATATTTTCCACGTAAGCGATTCTCCTACCACTTACTCCCAATAATTACAGTTATACGCGGATGAATCACCGTTCAGATTATAAACTTTTGCGCATAGGTCCTAGGTACATAAATAAATACTTCCACGAATGGAATTACCGAGTGCTCAGCACTCTACACATTTTGTATCTGGTATCTGCTTAGAAAGCAAAATGGGAAAACGGAGGGAATCCTTCGCTTCAGCATCCATTGAACATTGCCAACAAGAAAGGAATGAATCACTTTCAAACTCGCTACTCCGTTTCCTTTTGTAGATGATTATATTGAACAAACCAAACACGAATTCAATTTTACCTAGCAAGGCTACCACTCCATCTATTTTTCAGGTTTTGTGATGTACGAAGTAGGTATTAAGGTATACAAGATAAACATGTAGTATATAATGAGCATTCCAGGAATAATCATCATAACATCCTTTCATAAAAAAATTGCTATCCGATTGGGTAAGACGAACTTTGCTGTACAAACAAAACAATTTCATAATCACCACCTCTCTCCCTCGACATAAGGTCTGTCCTAGTGACGTAAACAGCGAAACCAAATACGTAGGCATGAAATGGATATTTTGTACCTACGAATCTTGACTTTTATTTATATAAGCTCTCCTTCGATACTATCAGATATTTTGCAACCCCAAACATTGGTTCTCCACAGAAAGTAATATTTTTCGCAATCTCATCAAATCATCATCCTGTTTTTGCTCCACAACGTGATCCTATTTTCTGAGGAGAAACGGAAGCCATGCTTGGAAGTTAGAAGTTAGTTGATGTGACTTCACCAACGATGAAAACGAAGGTAATACAATATCTTCCTTTCGCAATGTACATACAACTAATGATAATTTGAACAAAAACCCTACCCAAATTCTAGTCATATGGCCAGAAAATTTTAATTGGAACTTCAAAGTGCACGTCCTTCAGATAGTTTACCTTTACACCACCAACAAACCTCTATACCTATTCTAATTAAAAAGTGCAAGTTAGAGTGCCGCGTGGATGCAATGGAGGATTTTCAAAAATGCTCCCACTCTCTCAAATAATATAACAACGAAACTAACACAAGGACGAGTTTTTGAGTGGGAGCCTACACAGAAAAGATGATCTTCCGTGAATTGATTTGAACATCAAAGGAGATCACTGGATCAGGTTGCGGAGCAATGTAAGGGAATAGCAGAAGTGGTCGCGGTCACAGAAGCATGCATTCCATCCTACTTCATGCTTGCACACTCAGCAATCAATGCAGTTTAGATTTATTGGCATCCGCTTAGGTTGCTCCAATTTTATCCTTGTCATTATTAATCGCTAGTAACTCTTTCACTCATAAAATGCTCAATTACGTCGCAATCTATATATATGTACCCGTATATGTCAGTTTCTACAACTGTGTGAGACATTTAAAAGAAGGGCAAAGAATAGATTCAATAACAATGGGATAAGAAGGAATTTGATACATCCACAGTATGTCTTGGATGTTCTTAAAAAATAGCCAATCCCAATGACAATACATGAGAGAATGCTTTGTAAAAATGTGCGATTATCTGTAAAGCTCACCGCATCTTCACAGAATAATGTAAGACTTTTTCCACGAAAAAAGACAACGGAAAACATCCTTCGGAGTCTTTCCTTTCCTGGAAAAGCACACGACGATCTTTCTTTCTCATCGTGTCATGTGATGCGGACTTGAATGCATATGAACCTTAGCAAAAAAGAAGAATCCCGAATCACCACTTTTCCCAAATGTACCGATTTCCCTGTCTCCACCGGTTCTATGCTCACCAACTCTCTTCGCTCCTGTTTCTTCGTTCTCATGCAAAAATGAAGAAGGCGCAAAAAACTCAGTCTTCCATTCCAACCGTCAGGATTCATACATGTATGGAACATCTGCAATGCAGGTACCCTAAACGATGCTCAGAAAAGGAGACGGGAACGTAAACTTGTGTATTAGCTTGGTCGCTGCACCACCGTCGTCAGCAGCCAACTCAGCAAGGGTACGGCTAGGTTACTCGTGGAAATCGCAAATCGCTCAACAGAATTTTCTAGACAGTGTCCTTAATTCTTGACGTTCGTTTCCTCAGACAGAAAAATAAAATAGTAACAAAAAGTGTGCCTTGGTACATACTATACTCATTAAATGATGCTTATGCTATGATGATTTGGACTAAAAACTGCGAGACATTGGTAATAGAGTCTGTAGGATGGAAGAAGGAAAATTATCACAATTCAAGCATGCAGTTAACAATTTCTGACAGCCAATTCTTTTCCCCCTTTATCTTTATCTACATAAGATTTCCAGCCAACTCTTTGGAGATCGCCACTCTTCCTTTCACCACTTGCTGACCCGAACACATCCTCCATTCGGATCACGGTAAACATATACATACTTGTACGTTATGGATACATTACTCATTACGTAGCCTACTACAGTCGGGGAAACTATCAGCCATTATATGAGAATGCGAGCAGGCTTAATATAGAATTACACAGAGAAAAAGTTCATCAATAGAACGATCTGCATAATAAGTACTACCAATTTCAATTAAGTTCTACCTCGAATGCTTAATACTACGGGAATAAAATTTTCAAAACTTGAAACAAATTCAACACTGACTTTGACCCGACCTTCAGTTAAATTCAAATGCTTGCAATAACTATGATTCCAAGTTCTTCTCGTGCGTGCCTCATTAACGTGAAACTTATGTACTTGAAGGACTTTATACAAACGTTTACACAAACAGTATAGCGCTTCTAGACGATTAAGTTACGTCGTTTTGTGGTCAAATAAAACCTAATGAAACACATGGAGAAGTGCCGTAGACCAAGTGTATATGCTTCATTTGCTGAAAAATTATTCCCTCAAACAATCAGGCGACTAAATCTAACCATCACATATCCATACCAAGGCTAATTTCATGGGAGAAAATCCGAGCATAAATCTCATTGGAACAACTACAACTCCCCAAACCATAGCTTTTACATTTAAATTACATCTACATGCCGTGTTAAAAATACAGTTCGCAACAACAACTATACTCAATTTCAGAGTCCAACAAAATGGAGAGTTCGTACAATAACATCACAATCGAAAGCCCAAGGCAAGGACAAGGACAAAATTAAGGTAAAAAACATTTTGAGCAAAGTAAAGATAATATAACACGTGAACAAGAATACATGGAGAAAATGTTCTTCAGCGAATGTACGTATTCGTATCATCACATATTTTTGCTCCTTTTCTCACGATGATTCACGGTATGCGAGAAATGAGATGCTACAAGAACCTCATTCAAATATGGAGAATGTGCAAAAACACAATTGGAAATCGCATGTCATGAATGTGAGCGCTAGTAGTGGTGTGAACGTGTATCCGTGTATCGTGCCTAGTCTTGTCCTCGAGTTGTCCGACTGCTAGCCTACCCATTCCATTGTGTGGCCCTCAGAGAGGAGGATGCAAGACATACATTTTTGCTCAGACGGAGAATGCATATATGCAATATATTATTCACAGAGTCGATTGGTCTATAGGAATAAGCTCGTGTAGCTCCATTAGAAGGTCTCACGATTCCACGTGTATCCAAGTGCCAATTCCGCCACAGCGTGTCCGTATTCTCCTAACATGCCCCTATTCACTGCATACTCTGCTCTGCTGTTGCCAACTGCCGTGAGATAATTACGAATTACGACATTCACCATAGCTTTTAAGGAAAATCGCATAATATGCAATCATCGTCATCATCCACGAGAACAAGTGAATGAGTTAAACTATAATGTATGAGTGTATGACTCACGTCAACTACAATAGCTCGTAGCACTATCATGTTCATGCAAATGCTGCGCACTTTGGATCTATTCATCGACAATATTATTTTTAAAGATTAAACTACCTACTTTCGCCATGCCATAATATTATACATCCTTGTAGCAAGTCAATTCCAATAATTTCACGGGAAAAAACATGACTTCAAAAGCATAGCTTATCAGCAAGAAAAACAAAGTAAATTCACCAATAGTACATGTATAGAGATGTAGAAGTGTAGATTTTGCTTGAAAAGTTCTACAAATCAACACAATATTCGTTACTTTTGTCGACAGTATTTTTTACTTCGCATTTGTTCTACCACCTATGCAATCACGCAATATCAAGAAGCCCTTTTAGCACTCAAAACTAACCATATTCCATCTTATAGCTGCAAAAGCTCGTGTTTGCCATATGCCCAGCTCTAAGGTAAGTTCTCGGTCTGTACGTACGTGACATTACACAAGCGACGGCCTTTTCCGCTGTCACATTGTCATGCTATTCTCAGTTCCATTCCATTCAAGTCGTGTCTCCTTTTCAAAGTATCAGGCGGAATACAAGTACGCATCCAGCTCCACAATCCATAATACCCAAGTTTAAAGATGATAGCTCAACAATCAATGGGAGGAAAATTCGCATTCGTACCTGAGTACCAACAACCAACGTTCGTGAAACGAAGAGTCATCCATAAAAAGATGTCGTTTTTTGCGAATGTTTGTTGTCAGTTGTCGTGTATGGCGCACAAAGAAGGCTTTTAAATTCCCATTTTTATGTCACAGCCTATATAAACCCAAGCTTTTTGGACAGGAAAATCGACTCTCTCAGGCAGTCTATCTGTTTTTGCTTGACCTGAGAGAGTGAGTAGCGACAGGCGTAATAAAAGGTGCCATCCATTCAATATAAAACTGTATTATCCTATTTTTGCTGTTTCCTCCTACATGCTTCCTCCATTTCACCAATACCATTATCACACGACACGACACATGTGCATGCACCGCATACTCATTTTCCCCCTTTGTGCGAACCATAATTTTTTTTTGGATAGTCTGTGTATGGGCTTGTATTAAATCACGCCCAATCAATCCCACTTTATATGTACACACGTACTCCGACGACCAGGAGCATAAGCAGAAATAAAAAAGGAGAAAAAACGAAACAACCTTCGAACACAAAACGTCAATAATATGCCATCATGATGACGACGATGACGATTTTGCAAGGACGCACACGTTCCTCATTTACTACCCAATTGTAGCAGCGCGCAACCTATAAGAGAGAACTTTGGCGGAGTGAGCTGAGCACCTCTCTTCGATCGAATCCAGCCAGACGTGTGCTAAAAATGTTCTGCTGTATTTTCTCGACATATTGTGCAGAACATAACAGACTGCAACTTTTATGGCCCATGAAATAGTGCCGTGAACGCTGCTTCAATTGTTCTCGCCAAACCGAAAGCTAACTCGTTAAAGACTTCTATCTATCCAGTTTATATAGCACAATGATTATACGTGACCTGATAATAGCTGCATTTTTATAACATTCGCTTTTAATAACTCATTTAGCTACGTTTTATTCCAATTTTGAACTAAAAAAATGCTATCCACGTTTTTACACAACCATGTTGAATGGTAGTGATTTTACCATCTACCCGTTTACTTTGTTTAAATCATATTTGGGTAAAATAGGGATGTCACATAAGTAAGAAGACGACACGGCAAAAATTGAGATGGCATAACATAACGGAAACTTAAAAAACAGAATTGTAGTTTCACCGCTATGCACCCAGAAATCGTTCCTTTTTTATGCAGTTCACATTTTATGCCATAACGCAAGGCGGTCAAGTAATTCAAGAGATTACTTATGCACGCCAATATTTTTCTCTTTTATTGCAAAGCCTAGTGCGGTTGATAATCGCATTGATGCAAGCTACCACTTTGGCAGCCATTGTATTTTGTATTATTATACACTTCCTCATTTTTAATACTCTTTCGAACTCGCAATCACACCGGCATGTGTTGTGTGTACGTATTTTTTTTACTTTTCTCATTCCGTCCTTCTCGTGTATCTTCATTTCCCCATTATTTTCTATACAGCTACTTTGATTACTTTCTGATGTGTGCTTGTGCTTGCAACAGTGATAGAATCAATAAAAGTACAAATTTCTCCTGCATTTATGAAAAAGATGAGTCGGATAAGTCCGCAGAACTACATAAAACCATTAAAAGTACTTCCTCCTCCAACTTTAAGTATGAATGTATGCATTGTGCTTGAGCTCCCATCTACAACAATAATAGTTTCTTTCTGGTGGTGGTAATGGTGATGATAGCGATGCGGCTGGTTTATGTTTAATGGCAAAGGAAATAAGTTCGAAATACGTGTAATGTAAACCCCATTTCCATCTTATGCGAATGTACTTTCACAACGGTACTCACTACCAGAGAAGCTTTTTCTATTTCTTATACAAAATTTTCCATTTTATCGCGCTCCCTATCAATAAAGTATAAGTTCCGTAGTGCACAAGGATTACACTCGAATGCAATTAGCAATATGGTATGAAGTATGAGGACTTTTTGCCAATCTCGCAGTCGCAAATCGAACATGAAATACAAATCTATTTTATGAGTATAACGACAAAGGCTCGGCCAACTTTCATTAAACAAAATTATATTTTATTTTTAAAAATCTTCAATAGATTCCATATCGTTTCTTTCATTCACACAACCTGGAAGAATCATACATACATAAGAACAAAAATTCTATGAATATTTATGTAACTTGTGAATTGTGTTATAGTCAAGTTCAGAGAGTATGGTAAGTTAGTCAGCTTGTTTTTGTCTGCTTGATGTTTCCTCTTTGCCTGGAGCAAATCCACAATAAAATGTGACCCGTCCGCGTACGACCTCGTCACGTACCTCTCCGCACTTAATTTCTTTATCCATGGGACTCCGGACGAGGTTTTGTGAAAGGGTCACAATGAATTCAGTTTTGACTTTGTCACGATATTCCCCTGATTATCAAAAGAGAAAGGAGTGATGCGGTTGTAATACAGCTCCAAATGTCGTACCAGACCATGCATTTACACGAAACTCAATAACCAAAACGCTGCAAACACAGCTCTGGTACTCATCTGAGGCCATAACACGATGACTATAATTCTGTTGGCCGAACCGAGCTTCAGGATGACTTTACACGGGAACTTGATCGCACTCTCCAATCAAGCTCCACAAACGATATGATGCTCCACACGTATGGGATTATGAGGAGGATTGCAAGTTGTAAGATGACCTACGCTTTGTAAACGCGCATAGGAAAGAAGACACTTTTTCAAAAGAGGAGGACGGATTAGGCGGAGCACTTTGGAAAATTAAGGAACTTTTTATGAGGAAAGGAACCCTAGCATGGACTACCTGATTTAGTAGAGAAAATTTAATTCCCCGTGTTTGTTAATTTTGACTGCATGACAGGGGCTGCAAGGAATGAATGAATGAGCGGAACGAGCAAACTATCCATCCTAAACTTTATGAACATCTAAAACGGGAAGTTTTATGTCTAAAAAACCGGCCCATGCCATCGATCTTCTCCCAAAAAAGATTCAGATCGACTACCCTTCTCTGTATTTTTTTGCAAGTGAGAACACCCTTTAATCCCTCCCAGAGCTAAAAAAATGGTAACTGATTAAATCCTGTTCCCTTTCCGCTTGAATGAAACCAGGAAATAAATTTGCACCAAAAACTACAAGTGTACGTGTGTGTACGGAGTAATAAGATACAGAGGTGAAAAACTTGAAAATCAACTCTAAGCCCCCAATGAAAATAATTGATGTGAAACAACAAAAAACTGAGCTACTCTAAGCACACCACAAACAATGCAATGTATCTCTTTCTCTCCTTTTCTTGGTCTACTTCCCTTCCAATCTCACAACTGAACGAGGAATATTCATCTTTCTATAAACTATAAATAGATCGAGAAATGCCGGCTTCTAGAAGAGCCCACTAATCAATGGGATAATCAGAAAGAAAATTCAATTAGTCAGAAAATGAAATACCGCAAATAAAGATAGATTTTAACCCTTTCAAATACATACAGATTTGATTCAGTCCGCAAACGTGTTGGGTATCTCAGATTTGACAGGAAATGAAAAATTGATGCAAAGAATACTCAGGAGAGGATAATGGATGAGGATTTTTATCAAGGAACGTATAGAGTTTCTCTTTTTCGGGCACGTCATACAACAAAGGTATTTGTCCGAAAAAATGGGTTTTGTTCTTGTCCAACGCTCATTCTCCGCTGGAGGGTATCTTTTCCGCTCGAGAACAAAGTTGGACTTGCACACGATTTTGGAAAAGTGATCGGAGGATCGAGAGAGCGAGAAAAATAATTAAGAATTTCGGGAGAGAAAGAAGAGTTGTGGTGAACAACGGGTATTAAGTGACTGAGATACCACCAGCTGTGTTCACTCGACAAATAACAACACGTAGCGAACTCAGAGTGGTTCCCACTCACTCAGTCCCAAAAATAATCTCTCAACTCGACTTTAATACCGATTTCTCTATCTCAACGTCTTCAAACATCCTCGACAACTGGCAACCACCACGAACACTGGCGGAAGAGAAAGACAAAAAGAACGCGGAGAACATTTTTGTCTAATATATTTCGAATGGTTCGATTGTTTTAGACATGATGTTGATGGTTTTCCTGTTACGATGTTTTCAGGGTTTTCAAGCTGGGAGAAGTTATCCGGGGGAGGATGAAGTGTAGAAAAAGAGACACAAGTGGGGCTGTACTCTTTTCATGTAAAATGTACCTCTGCTGCTGAAAATATTTTTTGTCACAACTCATACTGTTACGCATACACACAATCTTTCAACAAAACAAGCAAGCAACAAATAAAGACGAGAAAATTTATAATGTAATGTAGACAATTTTCCAACAGAATAACAGTTATTGTTCACCCCTCAAGAGAAAACTCTGGAACAAGTGGGTCGTAAGATCGTAAAGTATATAGCGAGTACAATGGAAACGAGAATAAAGCAAGAACAAGATAAAAACAATTTAATGCCGCTGCAAAAATAATATTCCACGTAGATTTTTCCTCTCCTCTATGTTCGACAATTAAAGCCAACCTTTTTGATGACACAGAGTAACATAAAGCGAAATTTGTAATGTGGCCTTGTGACCGTTACAGCAGGAAATAATGGAATAACAATAATATTAAACTGTAAAATATAAAATATATATTATACAAAGCACAAAATATCATTGTAATCTCTCGTGTCGTGCCAATGTTCGCAAATAAGGTCAAAAACAATTCCAAAATCCTGCCGCTCGTTCTATTATACTGAATTGAGTGTAGACTTTTCGATATAAAAAAATAATGCTGAAAAATGCTCAACTTCGATGAACTACTCGGTACGCTGTAAAAATAGCGACCATGTTAAACTTTTTCCCCTGAGTGAAAATTGAGCAGCACACAATCCAACTAAATCGATACGGGATAAGAGAAGCGCAAATGCCGTGTCCGTCTTCGTGTTATTTCACTGACCACAAAGCCTACACTGACTTGTACTTTTGAGAGAAAACGTCATTCAGAAGTTCTTTGAACGCTTCAGGCATAATACTGCATTTTCTATCTTTGCATGTACGGCAAAGTTTGCAAGAAGTGTGATGCATCATGCAAAAAAAAACTTTTTATCCTATTCCTTCTCTTCTTCCTTCTCTGCCGTATTCACTAAAGCTGTACATAGATTCCTCTTGGCGACTCCTTGTACACAATTTATAATTCCCTTCTTTATGTTACGAACAACAAACACACACGTCACTTCTCTTCTAGATATTGCACTAGCCTAAATCATCATTCCTTCTTCTTCATCATCATTACACTCAAGTTGTGCCTGCCAACTCACAACTGACGCTGCAAGAAAAAACCTTTCAGAGTATTTTTCACATGCCATATTATAAATCTAAGGATAGAGAATATGTGCAATGCAAAAAGCATATCATATCTCTCGCTCACAATATGCTACCGCCTCTCTTGCCTGCTTGCTTCAGCAAACTGTATGTCGTGTATGTGCACACACATGTCTATCGAACAAGAGCAAAGTACCTTTCGGAATTCTATTCTTCAATTTTGCACCTTTTAAGAAGTGATGCAGAAAGTACTTGGTTCGTTTTGCTTTGCGTAGAACTAAGCCCTTTCTGCATCACTTCTTAAAATCAAGTAGGCACATGCTGCATTTTTTATAAAAAAATAAGTAAGCACCTTCTCTGACATTACGGTGATTTAATCACCTTTTCACTCAATATACGGTGGGCAGAAATAACTGAAGAAGGTAATATGGTAGGTAGTGGAATGGGGAGAAGTAGAGTCAGAATGAACTTACAATCGAGAAGTAGTCGCGTCACTGCTCTCGTCTCCTTCAATTCGGTAGATTTTTCCATACATCACGTACTCGAAAGCGTCAGCACGGGATGGGCCTGTGTCCAATGGACTCCACTCATTGCTCTCTGCATAGCCGTCCTCACGCAAAGTTGTTGCCAAAACTAAGCGAAATTTGTCACCTAAAATACAGGAAAACCACCCCAAAAAGCCCATTCGTGTTACTATTTTTTGTATAAAAATGAGATGTTCCATTTCTGCATTAACATGTCGTCTCCCTTAAGGATAAGTTTCCAACAAAATATTGGTTTTAAAAGGATTAGCACATACCCAGTTCCATTGGATAAATCCACGAGTTTATGTCCAGAATCAGGTCCATCTTGAAGGACTCACTTTCACAGTGAAGTCGGCTGACTGTGAACAAGAAACAAATAAAATATCGTTAGATATTCGGCACAGAAGTACCAATAGCACCAACTTAAAGAGTACATTGTATAGGGGGATGTGAAGCAAGAGCGAGTGAGGGACCGCTGTATTATTATGGCTCTCCCCACAAAATCCAAAGCGAATTGTGCACAGAGAGTGGAGTGCACGTTTCACATCCAACATCAGCATGGGAATGGGATCAGCAACACACAAACGTCTCTCTTTCACATTTTCCTTGTTATTCGCAATATGTGTTTTTATCGCAATAAAAACAAGCTTGTGTGGATTTGCTTTAGCATATTCGTAGTCTTCTGCTGGTGTGTTCTGTGTGCGCTTTGCTGTGCCCACTTTTGCTGCTGCGAACTAGCATGCTTAGCTTATGTTGGGGCGGAGTTGAGAGCTCGCGAAAACCTTGAATTCATGACCTTGCTAAAGGACAATATAGATTTTTCCATCGCTCCAAACTCCATTCGTTCTTCTGCAGCAAAAGGCAGCAGCAACCCATACACGCAAAACTCTGCTGCTCTTCTCTAGCTCTGCTTGCGCCTTTTCCTTTTACGACATTATATGGAATTGAACACATCACGCTGATGACGTATTCTGTTTTTCTGATAATGATGACCTAATTTGAACGGGTCCAGGTTCATACAGGCAAAAATCGTATATTTTATGGAATTGTTCAGTTTGCTTTAACTTAAAAGACTGTTCTGTATTGGAATGCTGAATGCTATATAGTTTTAGATTAGACTCCTACTGTACTAATGTATGCATTTATGTGAAATTGCAGGATTAGATAAATTAACATACATACGTAGTCGTTGGAATGATTAGTAAATTAATAGCACATATTCGGAGGTGGATGTAAACGATTCATTAGATTATCTATCTCATGAATCGTTTACATGTTCAGGAGAAGGTATGTTCGTCCAGAAAAATATCATTGCGTATGATAATAACATGTGACGCACCGTTAACATCACATTATCAAACTACAAATTAAATGCATTTTAAGCAACAGAAATTAGAAGTTTTAATTGTCCACCTTTGATGCTCCGGTTTGACTAATTTATTAATTTGACTGCAACGGCATATTTAGCGTAATCTTTATCAGAAAATCTCAAAACTAACAACATGTCTAAGTTGAAGTCGATAGCTCAAAATATGAATACAGTGAATACACCAAGGCATTTGTTGAAGTTAGAATTTACTGAATGTTCCAATGTGGCATGGCAGATGACATGAGTCAAGCATTCTACTTGACCTTACATTTTTCATCTTTCAAACCTAACATGCTTTAGTTTTGTGTGCGAATTCAAAATTTTATGTTCAATGGTTTAAAAGGAGCTTGTGTATACACCAATAAATAAATAATCTTTCGGGACTTTAACTCTTTTAAGTTTGAAAGCATACAAAGTTCCAGTAATTCACTGGAATATTTCGCTTTAATGTAAATAAGTTAGACCTTGAAGTAGACGGAGTTTCCCTTCAGACTTTTGTTAATTGTATCATATCACAACCGAGGATATCATTCCATTTTCATTTCTAACAATATTACATGGTTTTAAGAGACAGATTAATCCGTTCGTTCATGCATTTGAAGAACGTACATAACTATACTATATGCATAATCCTCTGCCAAGTGCTACTTAGGTTTTTAAATGGCTGTTTTTGGGGCTTAATCGTGTCGTAAAGTAGTCAAATTAAAGTTCATATTTTCTAAGATCACAAGTTGGCACAAATATTTATAATCTTACAAATTATTAGGTATAATACGTAGGTTTCATAATGCTGAACTTAATATCGTTGGACACTACCGAGTAGCGTCCAGTGATATCATACATTGGAATGATGTATGCTCTTTCTTATATTTATTGGATATATACAATCAGCGGTTGTGCAAAAATACTACAATAAGTTTTGAAATTCAATGCATCTACAGTTTTGTACAAAACTGCTTTCTCCAACCTGAAATAAGATTTATGCACAAGCCCATTTATTTACAATATCCTACAATGGAGGTGGAGATTACAGTATTACAGATTGCAGCGAGCATATAAATTTAGGATCCATGTTGATACATGATCAAGATACCAATGCTCAACAAGAGACTGGACCATATATTACAGTCACATAGAAGAAGCAAATACTAATAGATTGTGATTGTTGTGGTGCTTCAGTTCACTGCACTGCAAAATGCATCTAGGAACCAGATCGGGTGCATAAGGGAACAAAAACATATATCCATCTGGTAGAGAAAAGGTTGAATGTAGGACATTCCAAACTGCAGCAGTGGCACTATTGACAAAACGATAAAAAGAAGTAATATGCATCGTAGAAGGAAAGTGTACTCGAAATGGGGTATTTATGGAAGAGTGTGTGTAGGACGCCATATCACACGGAGTAGGCAACGTACTTGCTGCACAACACTTTCTCGAGCAAATGGGAACGCTCCCAGTTGTGCCTCTGCAGCGTCACAGTCATCCTCATCATCGTGTGCTCGTGTGTATTGTGCAACTCTTGCAAACGAGTGAGAAGTACAATGTTGCGTTCCCCTTTCTGCACATGGCAAATAATGCACCAAGAAGGACAGCGTTAGGGAATCGAATGCATCCAAGGAGAGATGACAGCGGGTGCATGACATCAAGCTAAAGCGTGCTCTTGCTTTGCTGCAGCGTTCTTCCCTTCGCTTTTCTCTACCATCAAAACACATGCACTGCACAACACTACCGTAAAGTACGTCATTCCACACAAACTTCTGTGACAAAAGTATGCTGCGATATGCTGGCGGTGCATTTTGCTTATGCTCACCAAAAGGAGCTTGAAACATATGCTCGCTTATTTTGCTCATTCCAATTTTGCACGAACCAATAAAAGGCCGCCTACAAGTTGTACCTCACCTTATCGTTAGAGAAAAGAATATGCATAGGGGAGTAAACGAATACTAGTGCAATTTATATAGTACGTGTATGCACCAAAAACCAATCTCCTTTGCAAAACAATACAACACAACACGGAATTCTACTTATTTTCTACCTTGCATCCCCCAGCTCAGATTTAAAATGAAGTGTAGCTGGTGTAGCAAGAAATGTGGACTTGCGAGAAGGAAAAGATGCAGTTTAAGTTTTATTTCTTTTGAAGTCCATTCACCCTTTAGCATTTTCTCGCTCCTTTCTTCACTGCACTCTTCTTCCATTCGAATTCATTCTGTTCTGACAACAAAAAAGTGTGCTTGGCTCTTTTAGCACGCAAAAGCAAAACACAAATACCAGCACAACGGGGAGAGTTTTTGGGCGGGTGCATGTGAGGTGATGTAACAAATGTAAACTGCGCATTACCCGCTTGTCATCGTAAGAGTTCATCTCTCTCTCTCTCTCTCTCTTGCGAGTATCCATAAACGCATCATCTTTCCATTTGGGAAATGAAGCCAAGTGGCCAGAAACCACATTTTGTTCCCATATTAAAACTCGCAAATAATCCTATATTCTTACTGTGGCTGAGCAAATTCATGCGCCTTCTCCACTCCTAATAAACTACGTATTACATCATACGGGTTTCTACTTTCCACAGAAAATCGATGTGGCAGCAACTAATCTAGTGATGCTCTGATGCTTTCGGCGCAGTGGTATCAAGAGAATTTTTCATTCATTCAAGTACAGATCCTCACTGCATAAAATATTTTGTTGGGAGATTTTGATGATTGTAGGTTGCTACTTGCTGCACTTGTTTCCCGAATAACCTTGTATTGGAGAGAAAAATGACATCACGCGAAACATAAATTCAACACATATTGAGTTTACAGAGACGTAGTGTTGTCAGATACCTTAGTACTTGCCTTCGATATTGGGTAGCGATACTGCGGGAATTTTATTCCTTTACTTTCCCTAATTGTAATAATTCATCAAAGAGTTCCAACCGAGACGTTAGTATTGTAAATTCAGCTAGGTTGCCACCACACGAGTTTAATAACTTTGTTCAGTGCCATATGATGGTGTTGCTCTTACATGTTACGCAAACCCATAAGCACAAAAGCCATTATCATCACATCAGGTTTGCCAATATATCTACAAAACATACCTAACGTTTTTGCTACTTTTGCTTCTCTACCACATGCTGAAACATCGCTGTTAAAGCACCAAACACCGAGTTTTATACACCCCTTTATTTCATTCACCTGAGCTCTCTTGCCTCACGCGTACCTGAGTCGAGCCAAACAAAAGAAGCTTAAGCTTGTGCTAAATACGAGAAGAATCACCATATTCTCCCACCTCCCTCTCCCTCTCCATTCTCAGGATGAGGAAAGATGGAAGAGTGCAATTTTTTGGTATGCCTCTTGACATCTCAGTTTCTTTCTCGTTCTCGCTTGTACTCACTGACAATAACTCCATTGCGCCACTTGTGAGTGGAACTTATGAGAAGGAAACTTCAACCTCCAACTGCTTCAGAATACTTATCTTATTGGCCACAAGTTACGAAGGCATTCCATTCAATTCAACGCTCAACCTTTCCTTACCTTCACTTCGCTTGTTATGATCTTAGCAATGTTAAGGATGTGCTTTACTTTGCACTGGCTGGTGCTTGAACTCGTCCTTTCGAAAACACTATATTTCTTGCGTACTTCTTGGAGGAAATACTTGAATGTGATATAACGTATTTACATTCATACTCATATATACCAGCTGTAATAATAATACAATCCCATATTGTTGGATGAGGTATGCAAGTGCAAAAATTATGCGCAATTTTCATTTCAGGTATGAAATAAAAAAATTTTCTTTCTCCAATTTCAACACTTTTAAATCTTGTTAAGCCAGAGGGGAGCATGATCAGATGAACTTTTCCTTGTGTGTGTATGGTATGCACGTAAAGCTTACAGACGAAATCGTAGTACTAATTAACCGCAATCATCGTCACATGCGCTCGCTTATGGTGTATTCAGTCTCTTGATATTTCGGTGAAAAAGTAGTGGAAAACAACTACAAGTCAAGAGCACAACTAGTTGAACCAGTCAATTTATTATGCGGATGCGGCAAATTATTGTAATGAGCAGAAATCGTGGATGGCTTAAACATATAAAACTAAAACTATTCCTTGCACACAATCAAATCAAGTATAAACACAAGGATCATCTACAGAAAACAAGATGAACCCGATACAATTTTTTGCACGCATGTGTAGGATGTAGCGCGCTCGTAGATAGAGAAAAAACGGCATTTCACAAATCTATAAAATAATAAAATGTTCATGACGATAGGCGGATAGTAACAAGCCATATGCCATGTCATGGTCATCCTTTAAAATTACTAGCTGAAAGCGTTTTCTGAGTTTACTCTACTGCGTTTGCTTCGCCATTTCCTTTCGACATCGGAAAAGTTTTAATGTAATAGTTGTGCTAGCACCTGCAACACAACATCTTGGCATGCTCATGTGTGGATAGATGGCTTTCTAATGTTTGCTTTTAATCCCTACTGCCTCACGATCATTACATTTTTGTGAAACTTCAACTTCTGCCTTGCCACTTGTACAACTTGTTCTTCGGTGTTTGAGTTGTATGGCGTGCTCGTATCGTGGTGAGATGGTCTTCTCTGTGCTAGTAACCTAACCAATTTTTGCAATGCAGCGGACAAGATTTTTAAGTCCCCTTCTATAATTCAAATCTGCGCATATAAATACACGATTGTTGGACGAAGGAAAATGTGTGCATCATGCATTTCCCTTCCTACTCCTACCTCTCTCTTTCTTAATTACCAACATTATTATACATACCATACCGATACCCCCAACATTGAATTGGCCAAAGCAGCACCCAGTTAATGCGCGGCCTTAATTAAAGACCCCGAGCCATTATTTTTGTTTTCTTCATTTTCTTTCAATACTTCTCCCACGGCGATTCCAGTTTGTAGCATTGAGCAGTACGTCGATGTGTGATCTTTCAAAATATCAACAACCCAACAATTTACATATGTATTACTGCAAGCTGATGTTTTGATACAGTAGGAAAACCTAAGAAAACGAACATTGAAGAAGGTTGAATATACTGCTCTTCCAATCTTGTTCTCTGGATCTGGCTGCACATGTGAGTCAAGATTTACGTCAACTCGAGAAACAGCTCCTCTTTCAGTTAATGCGTAATATCCCTTTCAGATGCTCTTTGCAAAGGAGAAAAGCGCAAAATGTTCGCAAACATGTGAAATATTTCCTATGCAATCTTTCCTTCTTCTCTTCTGCGTAGTTGCGCGAGTTTAACATGATGGTATGGCGAAAGGAGACCGTTCTGTCATCGAGTTGGACGCAAACGCAACAGCGAAACTTATTCATAACAAGGGATTCTCCGTTTCTCAGCTCGGAGAAAGAGACGGACAAGAGTTTACTGCCTACTGATATTTGCTACGTTGTGCTCACCACATCAAATGGTGTATGCCACGGCACAGATAGTAGCTAGAGTACATATGTGTACGTGCTTTCAGAGGTTTAAATATTACCTGTTCTCTTGTGTACCCTTCCTCGACCTATTTCACACAATCGACGCAGTTCCTTCATTTGACTTTGGTTTTGCGTGGTAACATCATACCGAAAACAGCTTTTTTCAGAGGCTCTTCGTTGACTCACTTTTATCCTCGTTTTAACCCCATACTTGTGCTCAAATATATATACGAAAACGTGCTCTTTGATACATATATAACTTTATCCGAGACCAGGTCTCGTTCTTAATGCTGCAAATACCACAAATGTGTTTCTATCCGATGCGATGTACCTACCTAACACCCACACCACCATGCATGCGTACTTACACTTGCTGATGAACAATTCAGACTATGTACAAATTTCCTCTTTTTTCTTTCGCTCCGTTGAGCCTTCGTTATTTGCAAAGGCCTCCAACCTAAGAACATGGACGGACGGGGAGAAATGTTAGGAAAATCCCATATAATTCTATTCACAGTTGCGCATAACTGTACCCCCGAACAATGTATGCCGTTCATAAAATTCATGCAATGTTTCTTACCTTCTAAATATTACCAGAATCAAATTCTGATACATGCATCTTATCTAACTGTAAACGACTCAACTCTTTGCAACTAACCATATCATTACAGGATATGAATTAGGGAACAATCAAAAAATTGTGTGGCACGTACTATATCAGCTCACACACTGTTATTGTGCAATCACTGAAACGACGTGCTGTGCAGCTAGGCGGTTTTCAATTTTTGTCGTCGGATGTACAGTTTTGACAACACAGTATATTATGTTTTCTTATTCTTATATACCCCAAATGGCTTTGGCTTGAGCTAACATTTTTGTGACCACAGTATACACCAGATGGTGCAATCGATAAAATGGAGAAGAACCACAAGAGTAAGAGTGCATGACATTTGACATTTTCCACCACAGGAGTCTTTGTTTTCGTAATCTATTAAGTTCCATGTACACCAAAGTAAACCCAGTCTAAAAGTCTCTTGCAATGAACAGATATATTACATCCTACAATTCACGAAATTCGAAGCATATTCTCATTCCCTTTATGAAATTGATAGTTCGCACGAACCTTAAACGTAACTGTTTCCACGAATCAGTCAATCGTGCAAGATATCCCCACTAGACCACCATATGTAAAAAGTCCTTGAAGTGATATACATACGTGTTTAGCAAAACTGGTTGATTGCTGACAAGAAGTGAAGCTAATTTCGTGGAAACAATCTACATAATGACTCATGAAGAAATATTTGCAGTCATAATCAAAATCGCTCAAGCGAGACTCCTTTAAACGGTGCTATCAACCGATACCGATCGGATATTTTCAAAAAAATGGGAGAGAAAATCTTTACGGAGAACGTCTTCAGCCAGCACAGCATCACACAGAACATGCAAAGATTTAATGGAAGAATGGAACATGATGAAAACCGCCAGCTGACTTACTTAACTTGTCGTACATCTTGCCAATCCAATACGATTTACGCAACCAGTTACACATATGCCAAATCTACTTTCTGTTACTTTATTCAAGTTCACGACTGACTGCAAAAAGGAGCAGTGTTTATGATAAAGGCTTTTTAAGTCGATGGCATGTTTGCTTGCAATGCCTGCCCACTCCAAAAATATCACTCTAGTCGTATGTCGTACATCAGCACCTTCATAACAGCCTATGAGTGATGTGATGAGTGTCACACCAAGACTGTAAAACGATTGCACATAAGATAGTATATTATCGTTATACTATACACGAACACGACGTATATAACACGATCTACATTTGTATTTTTCAAGTGTGAACTTTGTTTTCTGCATGCACTTTTCTTTGGATGAAATTAGCAATGAAAAGACATATTGTTTTCCAATGACTTCACTCAATATTTCTCCATTCT
>JAQFZW010002077.1:0-20065 GCA_034687055.1 Heteromurus nitidus
TTCAAAGTCACTTTATTCAGACTTGGCCAGACTTTCGTCTATCGTCTTACAAAGTCGGTTTTAATGCATTCGGCTCCAGAGCAATTTCACGCATACTAGTTCATTGGATCCCTTATCATCTTCCTCTTCTGCGCCTAAAATTTCGTTGACGACATCATTAACATTGGTTTAAAGTGTTTTATTTGAACACACAAGTTTTATTAAAACTACTTAAAATTCTAGTTTAATTCAAGTTTAATATGTTGGAAGGACACCCGAACGGGCAAAAACAGCACATCTGTCTCTTTTGTGAACGTCAGTTCGTGGATCTCCGCAAACATATCATCCTTCACACAAAGGAGAAAAGCCTTTCAGCTGTCAAATTTGTGACATATGTCCTTCGCCCAGCAGGCGGATGGACTCCGCCGCCACAAAGTTATTCACAGGAAGGAGAGAAAATACCAGTGTGAAATTTGCCGGAAAACTTTCAAGTCTTCAACAAACCTGATAACACACAAGAAAATTCATGTGCAAGAGCGTCCTTTCAAGTGCTCCAGCTGCGGAAAATCGTTCCTTTATTCGGACCAGTTGAGAAGGCATGTCGCACACAAACATGTACCTTACTCATCAAGGCCATTTGGTTGCGAAATTTGTGAGAAGAGATATGCTCTTAAAACCAATTATCTTTACCACATCCAAGCTCATACTGGTGAACGGCCCTACACTTGTGGAACATGTGGGAAATCTTTCGGGGCCAACTCCACTCTGAAAAAACACCAAAAGTCCCACGAGCCACCGCAGTTCCAGTGCGGATCATGTTCCAAAGTTCTCACGAGCTCATGTGGCCTCAAGAAACATCACTGGAGAGTGCACCAAAACCCGGAAAAGAAGCAAGAGTGTGACATTTGTGGAAAGAAATTTCTAGATATGAAATCACTCAAGGAGCATTTGACAGTGCACAGCAGTGAGCGACCTCACCAGTGCCCTCTTTGCCCAAAGACGTTCAAAACGACAGCTGCGAGACGCTTGCATGTGAATTACTCTCATCGGATCGGTACCCGCCCCAAGTGTCCCCAATGTCCAGAGTTGTTCGACAAGATATCTTTAAGGAACCTTCATGTGAGACAAGTTCACCCCGAGGTCCCCCAACCCCAGTGTCCCATTTGTCAGAGAACCTTTGCAAGTACGAGAAATCGAGACCATCATATTCGATGCCACACTGGGGAGCGCCCACATCAATGCCTCTTTTGTCCGTATAAAGCTCGTGTCCCGTCAACCTTATATTATCACATTCGGACGCATACTAAAGAGAAGCCATACTTTTGCCACCTTTGTGACAATTCATACCCTGTGAAAATGCAGCTTGAAAGTCATTTCCGCTCCGTACACACTTTGGAGAGACCTTATCCTTGTGTGCCTGCATGTGGCAAGTCTTTCGCTCATGCGTCTGGGCTAGGATCCCATAAATCACATTGTGGCCACCTTCGGGTGAAAGAAGTGAAAAATAATGAAAAATCCGGATAATTAAAGCATTGAAGAAAACAAACAAAACTGGAAGGACGAGATTTTTTTGCATGCAAATGCGAAAGTTTGGATTAAGTCCGGATGAAATTGTTTTGATGAAGAAACTTCTCCAGAAAAGCTGGAAATGTCGTGATCCGCCCCATTGTCAACTTACTTTTTTGTCTCCACTCACCACTCCAGCCACTTTGTGTGACAGTGTTAATTACCATGTTCTAATTAAGTTAAGTTGTATGTAGAACACAGACAAGAAATTATTTGCATATTATCATTAAATTTTACTCAAATAAATATGTGAGTATACTGGTACGCCATTTTTACAAGTCAGAGTGTGTACAGAGTATAAAGTACCATGAACAAAGCCAAAAAGGGAAGCAGCTATTTTTAAGATTGTGTAAATTCTACGTAATGAATGACATCATCATCATTTGTTTCTTCTTCTCCAGAGGCCCAGTCCAGTCCAGACTGCAGGGGTTTGTGAATGAATACAGATTACGTGGCTATGCCACCTCATGGAAAATCCCAATATAATCTTCTTCCTTTATAAATAACACTCTAAACAGTTTTTGTGACTGATTTTCCATATTGGTACGCTGTCATGTTGTTATGGTGTGCACATGCACATAGGTACAAATGGAATGAGTAAGCATGTATTTTGGATTGGTCTTATTGATGAGCTGGACTGGATTTGGTCGATTTGGATATGAATAAAACGTTATGTATGTAAATCCATCAGAGTTTGATAATTGAGCCATGATTTAGTAAAATTAACACTTTCAACTTCTTCCCAGAAATTCCAGCAGACATTCGCAAAAAAAAAAGATTTCATTTCTCATACTGACAACACTGATTAAATCAAATCACATTATTTTTTGTTTTGTTTTGCATGAATTTAAAGATTGAAGATGTTAATAATAATTGAATCTAAATGGGATTTGAGGCTATGGTGGACGACGTGGAATGTTTGGATATGGATACGATGGAGCATACATTTGCCAGATAGACTCGGAGTTGTATCTTGGAACTTGATCAATTCCTTCATCGTTGTAATTGTAACCACTTCCACCTCTCCATTGTACAGGTCCGGGAAGGGGAAGACCATTGTAGTCATGATAATTATTCACTGAATTTGGATTCTTCGCAAAATATGAAGATTCCGATTCAAATTGGTCGGAATTGAAGTGAGGATTCATGTTGTTGTATCCGAATTCATCGATGAGGGAATCGGAGGGGAAGTTATGCCTTCCATACTCACCCTCCACCTCCACCCGGTTATCAGGAAATTGTCGCTGTTGAATTTGATATTGATTCTGATTACAATAAAATGGTGGTGACCGATAAAAGTAGTCTGAGTCGAGGTAGTTGGCTGCATATCGTTTCCCAAGGGGAAATAAGGTGAAGGTCCAACTTCCCACACGCTCCACAAAAAAACTACTGCAGATTGGCTTGTCCTTGCCACTTTAACACATATTTTTTACAGACTTTCCTTGTGAAAGACTACTTTCGACGAGATACATGAAATATATATCCCGATCCCGAATGCTCATAAAGTTAAATCACGAATAAAAACAGAGGAAAAATAATTAATTCAAGTTGTAGCATTGAGCACTCAGGCAGTAACAGCAATTCCAAGGATTTAAATGCAAAAGTTTCCTGAGAACTTGGTAGTCTTTGTTTTTCTTGGCTGTGTGCCAAATTCCATTTCCTCTTGAAAAACTTTATCGTTTCACTTTGTGGGGGCAAAGTGTATTTTTTCTAACAGGAGGCATATATGATTATCATGTTTGAAACGAACCAAAAGTTTGAATACAGAAGTAGTATTCGCTTCATGTTCACAATCTGTTTTAATTTTATATTTGTCCCCTTAATCAGTTTATCACTTCCGACTCTGAATTTTTACGTTTTGAAGAAAAAAATCACATTCATATTATTTAGTTTTGTGCACTGTACCCAAAGATCTAAGTAAGATGAAACTATTTCTCATTGTACACCTATCTTCTGCAATCTTCCATTTAGCGGAAGCTTGCCTGCTTAAACTAGTTCCAGGTGTACAAAAAGAGTTGGTCCCTTCAACAGGTTTCTGGGACGACGTCAAATCGACTTCTCCACGGAGCTTTGCAGATGGCTGCGGTACGAAAAAAATTATATCAAAAATCTTATTCAAAAGAATTAAAATAAAGCGCTGTCCATTTGAAAATGGGTTGAGTTGAATTTCAGAATGTGGCCAGCGTCCAAACTTGGATCTCCCCTGGAACCTCTTCGTTCACGCGGAGAAAGTGATTGACTCTCGCACTGGGAAAGTAACGGTTTGCACCGGCACAATAATAGCGTCAAACCTTGTCATCACTTCGCACAAGTGCCTCACCCATCTCAACCACACGATGAACATTTATGACAGCTGGAAACCCACGGGTGGCAAGGCGAATGTAGAATATTCCCCATCCGATATTAAAGTCACGGAACATTTTGATATTAAAAACCCTGGACAAGTTTTCACCGTGGAAAATATAATTTATAATGCTGAATACGCCTACTCAACTTCATTCAACCACTCCTTCGACTTTACGCATGACTTGGTGATGTTGAAAGTTGCCACAGATTTCACCCTAGCTTCCGGGAAATTCAAGCCGATTTGCATCCCCGACGAAAGATTCGCCAAAATCAATCCCTTACACAAGGTAGCAATTTTCTATGGCGCTGGGACTAGGCTAGACTATCCAATCCGGACGGACCACTCGTGGAATCCGGAGAGAAAAGTTTTCCTTTCGGGCCAAGGGATTTTGTGTTTACGTCAGGGGGAAAGGGGAGTAAATTGTGGACCGGTACATACATTTTCCATCATATTTACTACAGCGAGCCAATGTTGGCCTCACACGTTCCTACACCCCGTTAAACAATTATAAACTCGGCTATCTCTTCAGATGTTAAATTCAATTTTCAACTTGCCGTAACTTTTAAGGGAATTGGAGTTGAAGGTACGCAAAATTTCACTTTATGGACGTGAAACCTGGTTTGATGAGGGCTATCGTTTGTGATATTTCTTTAGCGAAAATCATGCGAGTTTAAAATTATTTAAACAAAAATTATAAACTCAGATTTTAACATTACGATGATGGGAGATTACGTAGAATTTAACATGGGAAGAGATAGCCGAGTTTATAATTGTTTAACGGGGTGTATATAACGCTTCCTAATCCTTTCAGAATAACTTTGGATCACCACTGATTGTTTCTCCCGGCAAGAGCTCCTTTCTTCTGGGGATTTCTTCCAACATAGAGAATCATCCAATCACTGGAGCCGAATTTATGTGCTTCGACTACTTGCTTCGTAAGGAAAAGTCGAAGTAAAACAAGACACATTAAATCGTACAATCCACTGAGTCAACATTATGTTTTCCAGACTCGTACAAGTACATCGAGCATGAAGCCAGACTTTATGGAAGCAAATTTTGCAAGTCTCCTGAATCGACGAAAATTGATCTAGCTGAGCAAGATTTCCCGGTTACCCATGATTTATTTCCACTCGGTTCTTGGCCTCCGTTTGGTTCACACCCTTGGGAAGACCCCGCATTCTCGTATAAACGAGATGAAGCACTCGAATGTACTTGCGGATTGGGCAATCCCGGGGGAATTGGTAGAATTGTTGGGGGCGAGGAAGCTGTTCCTCACGAATTCCCTTGGATGGCCTATTTGACCATTGGATCCCTTAGTGGAGGTAGAGGGCTGTGTGGCGGATCCATTATCAACGACAGACTCATTTTAACCGCGTAATACTCCAGACGCTGTCAACAATGATATTTAATTTGTTTCTAAATGTTTAAAATGTTTCCAAAATGTTTGCAGGGCGCATTGTGTTATGGATCATGAGCGCTTGAGTGGGGGGTTTCTGGATGTTGTAACGGATGATGTCGTAGTTGCACTCGGTGCTCACGATCTACTCGAAGTAATAGCAAAAAAAACAGGCAAAGTACTTCCAGTGAAAAACGTGCGAATTCATCCTGACTACGTGTCGAGTCAACGCGAGTATGTTAAATAATAAAATGTATAAAAGACATAAAAATCTTTTCCAGAACGCAATCTAATTTATTACTTATTTATGTCCCTCTAAAAATTGTAGGCAGTGTTACGGCGGAATTCGGGATATTGGTGAGAATAGGAAAACCACTTCCAGTACTCACTGAGAAGTTGGAATAAATCTTTTTGTAACCTCAACGAGTTTTGAGAAATTTTAATGCGTCATTTTTATGTGTCAATAATTCCAGCTTTACTTGAGCTGGAGGAGCCGCTAAACTTTTCCAACTCGGACACCAGTCTCCGTCCTATTTGCTTACCGACTCGAGGCGCTGATTTGGATCTTCTTGGGAAAACAGCAACTGTACTGCGATAAATACATTCAAATTATTGGCAGCGATACGTTTATTTAGTTATTTAAAACAATAACACAATGTGATAATTGTTGATGAGTGTGTATGTTTGTATTTGTTGTTCAGGTGGCTGGTTGGGGTCTCACAGATCCCGTAAGTGGTAAAAAAATTTAAGAAAAAATTAGTCGGATGAAACGAATCCAGTTTAATTTTAATTGATCGACACGCACTAAATATCTGAACTCTCGCAATTATGAAATTTCTAAAATCTAGAAAAATCTCAGTTCTGCAACGAATACGCTGAGAAAGGTGGAGATTACCATACAAGATATTAAGATGTGCACAAAAGCTACGTTCGGCTTCTATCCCGCGGATCACTTGTGTCCAGACAAACTTCCTACGATATGTGTTTTAGATGAGCTGAAGGACTCTGGGCAGGTTGAATTTCCACCACTATGCTTCAATTTAAAATAAAACCAATAACAAATTCGTGACGGTTTGTATGATTTAGGGCGATTCTGGGGGACCACTGAAAATTTATGAGAATGGGACAAAGCAGTGGACGCAGGTGGGGATAGTGCACATAGGTACAACTAATAAGAGAACTTTGTTGTGGTTAAATCTAGTCCTTGTTGAGGTGTTACTAGAGAATAATTGTTTTAAAGAATCTACCCGATGTGTCCATGATGAAGACGATCCTTGGAAGGAAAGTTGCAAGGTGAAAGAACAATGGGAGAAAGGTGAAATTAAGAAAGGGGAGATTGTGAAGGAAATTAAGATGCTGGACCCGAAGAAATGTAAAACCTTAACAGCGGCATTTTACGAGAATGTGTTGAGTAAGAAAACATTGTAAATAATACCCATTTCAATGCCGATCTTTGTGTCAATATTTGGCACACACATATTTTTCTTCATAGAATATCTAGATTTCATAGAATACCATTCGAAGGAGGTGGGGGCCAAGTGGTGCAAATAAAGAAAGTGTGGAGCAATAATATTTCAATAAATTTTTATATATGATTCTACTCTTGTACTTCGTGGTTCACATTGTGCCTTTTTATTTACATGTGTAATTTGTGTAAACGGGCATGCATTGGGGAATCGCTATTTTAAGGACATCCTACTAATGATTAGTAAATGGAGTAATAACATGTGGTAACAACTTGCCATAGCTAGATCCGTTAATACGATCCTTCTTAAACTTTAATCTGGAGTAGCGCTGAACACATTTACAAATACACTTCCAATATCCATACTTCTTACGCAACATATTAAAGGATAAAATCTAGCAATGGCTTAATGCTAGCCTGGAAGCTTAACTTGGGACATGAAACTTGTTATTCTTTTCGAACATCAAGATTATATGTTTTAAATCATTTCGGACAGGATAACGTACTAATGGTAGCAATACTGGGAGTCGGAGTATCCTTAATGTAGGAATAATGGTGGTGGCTTATGCTCCCAACTGATGCTACGGTGGTGCACTATGCACCGTTGTTGGTAATGGTGTTGGATGAGAGGGGTCGTTCAGGCGGCGATGAGTTGATGCTAGTTGAGGGTGGCGTAGCAAACAACACAATGATGATTGTGGCTCCGTATGAACTATAAAAAGGTGGATGTAATAAAAGTCACAAGTATGACCAATAATGAACCCAATTAATCCGTAGTCCCGGCTCTATTATTAAAAGAGATAAATGTTCCCAATTTATTCTGAAGGAAATAAACCCAAAATCAAAGTAATGTTTCTCGTTCTACAAATATCAAAACTGATTCCACTGGAATCGGAACACGAGAATCTCGCAAGATTCTGACAAGGAAAAACTAATAAAGAAATGTGATATGTTGCTGGAACGCTGAGCCGAGAAGAAGTCGGGAAGTGAAGTGAACTGGAGGATGAGGAGACTGCCAGACCAAACTGCTGCTGCGTGCCTTGAGCCACGCAATCGCAGTGTGTCGTGTTCTGATTGGCTGGTCACTGTATTTGTCTTGTGGGATCCCACACTGCAGTTGTGTGATCCTGGGGTAATGGTAGTGCCACATAATATAGGTTTAAATTTAGTTAAAACTCGGCCTTATACAGGGACCGTCACGTGGCCTTCGCCCCCTGAGGTAAGTATTCAAAAATGGGGGAACATGGACAAACAGTGTTGAAAATAAAAATCATAAACTCAAGTACTTCTTCCTCCTGACGACGGCATGCATGTGCATTTATGTGCCTGAAACTCAATAAATATTTTTCAAGTATTATTATGGAGACTGAGAGATTATGAAGATCATGTAAAAGACGACCCAATAAATTTGTATAAATATGTAAATTAAAGTAACTGATAAGACAACTTGTCTCTGATTCTGTTTGTTTCCAAATGTATTAATGAGTTTTTATCTTAAACCATGCATTCATTCATTTTTGTGCAAAAAATTAATGAAACTTTTATGTGTAGATAGAAATATATGCGGTGTGGTGTATTTATGGACATAATAATGTTCTGTATAAAATATTGGCAAATAGATAAATATATGGAATTTTCTGTACAATTTTATCGCCCGTCGGTTGGGCTGCAATTTTGCCTGTGTCACATTCTGGAAAAAAGTGAGCGACAATGAGGAGTCTATTTTCATAGACAAAACGTACTTATGACCTAAAATTCTCATTCCTTGTGACGACAGCCCACATGTTCATTTATGTACCTCAAACTCAAGAATAATAATTTTTGAACATGACTCTAAGAAGGGAAGCATGAATACGAGAATACAACGATACTTTGGAGACTTTGGCAAGTAAATAAATCAGTTCAAAACAGTGACAGTTCAATAATCAATTTTATAGTCTTTTTCATTTATATCGGATATGTCGTTTATCTATTTACATTAAGAATTTTGTACGTGGAATAACGAGCTTGTAATAATCTCAGTGTATGTATGCTAAACGAACAAGATTGTGCAATAATATGTTTTCCTTGAGTATTGCAATTTACAAATCATTTATGGACACTAAAATATATCTAATTTAATTGATGGCACTGTGCTAGATTATATCTATAGGCACTAGTAAAGAGACACGTAAAATCATTCTACCAACATCAACGAACATCAAATTTCTAGTTTCTTTTACTCCCTCTAATTTCCGAAATTGTAGCGATTGTTCAGTTGCTACTGCTAAAAAGAAACAAGTAAAATATATAATTTTGATAAGTTAGATGGTTTAATACGTGAACTCTATAAGTATTCCACACATTATTTCTTCGCCTCCGAATCACAACCAATAGTCTGAACATTGTTATACAAGAGATCTGTTATACATACATTTAGAGGAAATTTGATATGACAACGAGCTTAACTCGATAAATCTTCACAAAAACACCTTTCTTCGACGAGCTGAAAGATGATTTTTTTAATCGTAGAGCAAGTCCGTGTTCCAATGAATCGGGCTATCCTGCGCGCTCGGTGGAGGAACATCCGAAGCGCTCTCCTCATCGATTGCCGCATCCCACTTCCTAAATGCGTGATCCACATCCTCAATCAAATCTCCAAAAGTCACAGAATCCATATTCTGACTGAATTTATAGACGAGAAACCAATCTCCATAATTCGAGTGAAATGTAAAATGTTCGGCACTCTCTCGCTGACCCTTCTGCCTCAACTTCCTTTTCATCATGTACGCTCTAAACTGAGTGCTGAGTGTGGCCAGTCGGTAAATCAAGCAAAAAATTGTCGCCACGAGAACAAAAATAAACCAAAACCAAAGAAAAATGTAAATTTTCTCGTTAATAATGTTAATCGGGAGGACACAGAGGATATCGTGCTTCACTCTTCCGAAAGCAACTCCTCCAGTGGATAAGCGGCAAGCTGTCACCGTCGGAAATATTCTCGCCAAAGCGTCATCCCTTTCGTAAGGCTTCCGTTGGGTGAGCTGAAGGACCTTGAGACCATAAGTGGAGAAGGCGTGGTCGATGAAGTAATCTGTGAGGATGAGATTGACGATGATGTTCACCAGGTTGCCGAGTTCCGTGAGGGAATACAAGAGAGCATACTTTTGATGGTAGCCCCGATTCCGACGGAGATAAAGAAGGATTTTTCGCCTTTGTTTTAACTTCTTCTCGTCTGGCAGGATGGGGAGGTTGAGGTCTCCCACGAGCATCTTTGTCGTTCCACGCTCCAGCTTCTCCCACGCCCAGTGGGGGCAGTAGAAAGCAACCACTTGGATTGCGAGGACACACCAGACCCACTGGTAATATGAGTGGACTTGGATACGATCTCCGGTGACTCCTGGACGCACTCCGGGATGAATCTCGTTCTTTCTTGCTGCATAAAGAAATTATTTGTACACTTTTCACCCAAAAAACAGTTGTTTCATTAAAAAAATTTCGCTTAATAAATTTGTACCTGGCTCATAAATCCACTCCCCCTTCTCGAACCTTCCCCTCGTGAAGGTGGAATGGATGTAGCAATACTGCTTCACAATGTCCTTCACATCGTGGCTCGCCATGCAGTTGATTGGATCCCCAATGTAGATTTTGGAGGTGATGAGGACAGCGAATGCGATGAGGAGGATGCACGTCCACACGTAGTGAATGCGGAAGAACACATTGTCAATGTAAATCTTCCTCCGGTTGAAGACAAGGATGTCTTTTATGGGATCGAACAATGGATTTCGAATCATGATGATTTTTCAGCCAATGTATCAAGGAGGACGTTGACAAAATTTTACAGTTTTTATTTTTGCCAGATTCCGTTTTACACTTTCTTTTAACACTTTCATCCGTTGCCCGAATCCTTCCACTTGTCAATTGTGACTGTCTCAACCGACTGCGATGTCGATCCCTTTGTTTTGTGAAGCGTAGTGTTTAGGAGTAGCACAAGGAACATGACGTTGTAATCTTGCGAAATAAAAGGCGAGATCAGTTTACGCAACACGAGACAAGACGTGATTTGCATCATCTCATAAATCTAAAGAAATGGCACAATAATGTTGGTTGGGTCGAGTGAAGTGTCAGATAAATCAAATGGACAACTACGTCGTACTTTCCACTTTCACCACGAGAAAACGACAACCTTATTTCAATTTTATTACAATTTTTTTGCTCTGCTTTTTCTCTCAAAGAAGAAACAAAGTTGGAGAAAGCGAGAGACAACTAACTCACCAGTGGAGTCTTTATTGAAGACTGGAGATTTGGAACAAGCATGTGAGGATGCTAGCAGCTTTAGCTGGACCGAGGAAAAGACGTAGTTCTGCTCGTGCACGTGTTTCAATCCAAACCCGGATGAGTTTACGTATAAATATGCGGAGTCGGAGTGAGCGAGGAGACTACGCTCTGAAGTGCTTTCCTGGAAAATGTACTGGAACTGGACTGATATAGGGCATAGCGCGTATAGTTCTCCCCACACGGCCACAACAGAAGCTCTTCGCTGCAGAACAAGAAAATATTTCAAGTTCATATGCTTGCGTAAGAGAAGTATATATTCCTGTCAAGTATTTATCGATCAAGATTTCCCTTCTTTCGGCAGTGGAAAGAACGTGTTCGCACTTCGCACTCCCTCGGATGTTTACACAACAAAGCACAAGGGAAATTACCTATTTTCAACCTTCGTCATTTGTGCGAGTCGCATTTCATTGCGTCATAGACCCATTTACTTCACTCCCTTCTCCAAAAAAGCTACGGAACAAAGCAGTGAGTAGTGAGTCATAGTCACAGGGAACAGTATGAATGAGTGCGTCGTCGTATATTCGCAGTTTGTATATATTCTTGCTCCGCTCTCCTTTTCTAGATCTATTTTTGAGTTGACTGGACACTGGGATTGCGTAAATATTTTGCAGACAAGGCAAAAGAAAATTATTGCAGGATATGATAATAACTCTATCACTCAGGACAAAGATTAATGCTCCCAAGTCAAGTGTATTTACTTCACCAGAATACTGAGATATATATCGACATAAATATCGATGCTTTATTATATTTGATCAAATGTTTCTTTCACACAAATAAAAACTTGATTAAAGCAAATAGAAGTATTTTCCCCAAAAGAAAGTAACTTATTTCGTCAATGTTAGCCCCAGAGCGCAGCAGCAAAGTAGTAATTGCTATAAACGGACATTCCTTCGAAAACCAAATTTCGCTTACACTTGTAAGGCCCAATACTCATATATATTCTTGGCAAACTTCTCATTCTCATTTCAAGCTCTTTTTGCTCTCTTCTCCAACAATAAATCCCCTCTCGTCTCCTCCTCCTCCTCACTATATTCAACCTCAGGCTAGCGATAAACTCACTGGAGGCAGTGTCCACAACACCCAATGCGAGGAATGAATGTATGATTCTCGCAGTCATGATAAAAATGTCTGGGAGAAGGAGTCCGAGCTCATCAAAACTCGACGCCCCTACCTTGAGCAACTTAAATACACAGTATGTTTGAAGTACTTGCTGAACCAAGTTGATTCCATGGAAAAGAAAAGTAGCTCGACCCATAATTTTGTTCACTTCCCTCGCTGCATAGAATAATTGCTGATATTTGCCAATCAGTTCCACTACCACAGGCCCTTGAGAATTCTTCTTCTTCGAGCTGATCATCATTTTGTTTGCCATTTTTCGCAGACACTCTTCAATCACATAGGCAACAATCCCAGGGAAGGTGGTGATGAAGGAACTGATGAGGAGAACGATGCTGACATTAATGGATTCGAGAATCCAGAGGAGCTTCTCCAGAAAGAGACTTTTCCACAGGGTTGGCAGCGCCGAGTAAGCAAACACTCTGGTTTCCATTGAATCCTGCAAGGCAGTGAATGCACTCGCTATTTGAACACAGTCTAAAAAACTTTAAGAATTTTTGAGAAATGTAAGCAACCCAAAACTGTCTTTTTAGAATTGAAAAAGACATCAAATTGATCTTAATGAAAGGTAGTTACCTTGAAAACAGGAAGAATCGAAGTGACTTGAATGCTGCAAAGTGAAAATTCTTGCCACTCCCAGTTCTCTCATCGCATCCACCTCCAGGACCAGCAGCATCAGATAAAATTGTGGAAAACACCTCTCCACACTCGTCCAACTTTCGCAAAAAGCTGAAACTCGTGAGAATGGAATCACTGCAGGAGTAGAGAGAATAAGCACAGAGCCAAAATGCTACTTCGAGATACTCAAAAATCCCAAGTTTTCCAAACACTCCGAATAGCACGAGAAGCAAATACATTATCTTGAAAAGGCAAAATGATCTGGAGAATATGTACAACAATACATAGGCGGGGTTTAAGCAAAGGGAGCAGGTTTTTGTGTTATTTTGTATCGGCCCCAACAAAGCGATTATGTAGTATCTTTTGATTGTCAGTAACAAGAAGACTGGGCTCGGCATAATCCTTAACCAAAGTTTTTTACGTTTGGAATGCAAATTTTGACAAAAATTTCTCCATTGAGTTGTAATGACCGCAAACATTTTGTTCACAAGGCGAAGGAGAAATACGTCCACTAAATTGAGCATGATGATAAGTGCGGCAATGCAACTACTTACACCAAAAGTAAAATCTTACTGACGACGTTTTATCTCCACGCCACTGGACAGGATAGATAAGAGAATCAAATTTAGAACGAGGTTTAAGTGTTGAATTATATTCTGCCATATTTTCGACAGGTACCATTCGTGTCGTACCAACATGTTCTAGAACATCATTTCAAAATGACAACACAAATCTATAGGCTTTCATGGCATATTATCTGCTTTTTAGGCACCAAAATGGGCGGACTATTGTCAAATCATTACTAAAAGTTCTCAAAGACAAGCGACATATAACAGCGAAATATTACGTAATGTTAGATTGTCAACTGTCAAAATTCATTCCCGCCCCGTCCTTAATTGCGGGCTTCCTATTTCCTCGCAAAAGAAAGGCAAAAAGGGTGAAGGAATTTAGAATGAGAGTTTTTATTGACTAGCTGAAGGTTGTTAGCCCAGACATGTCAAATGTATTAAAGCGAAAAACAATTTCCCGGAATCACCGCCAAGTTCTACCCTTTTTGGGCTTTCACATTTTTGATTTTATGGGGAATTAATAATATGCGTGCCAGAAACACTTTTACGAGCAGACTGAGTTTAATTTTTTACGATGACTTAAATGAAAAAATGCTCATGAAATGACATGGATGAATGAGGGTAAATGTAACTGCGCATTTGTCAATGAATAACTGAAAATTTAATGCCGATTGCGTGTGCTTTTATTCTTGTATAATTTGATAAAATCATGCATTGGATATACAATTCTACCTCCAACCTCTCTGTAGAAAGAACAATATTATAAAAAAATCGGTTGGATACAAAATAAAAACCAAAGTATGAAATGGAAGTTCAAATTTAAGACATATACCTTTTTACCACAACTTGAGACAATTTATTAATTAAATAAACATGTTGGCACGATGTAAAAATTAAGTTGCTTTCGAAGAGAATATATACGGCGCAAGGTTCAGGGCAGGAAAGCAATTTAATTATTAAAGTTGTAACAGTTTTTTACTTTATCGAGTAATGAGTAATACTTTTTAAATGGTGAAAATAAATACCTTAGAACAAGGTTGGCACGTGTAAATATGAAATATGCCAAAATGGGCAGGCAAAAATTGCCTCTTTACTGCAAACTCTTGTTATATTCTAGAGGTCTTTACTCTGTATTAGCCACTACGCAAGGTTCCACAGAGATCGACATACAGAAAACTGGGCCATATCAATATATCATACCAATACTACTACTTAACTATGGCTCGAGAGCAGCGACAGTCAGGGATATCGAAATTGTCGATTTTTATGCTTCGTTATAAAATGTACAAGAAAGTGTCTTGCAAAAAATTACTTGTAATGTAATGTGCTTGTGTGCAAAATGATTCCCCATTTAAATATGCATGCAGAAAGAAAAATGCAAAAGATTGCTGCGTTGACCGAGAATTGAACTCGGAACTAGTGCTTGGAACTTGGAAGGAACCAATGCTAACCATTACACCATCAACGCCTCGTGTCTGTAAGGAAAAAATCGATGTATTTGAAACAGGTAGAAAGTTAGTAATCTCAGGTATACACTTTAAATCCGAGATATGTATCGTAAAACCCATAATGACTTTTCAGCTCGTATTTTCAAAGGTGGAACCTTCAGCAAATCAAGTCAAAATCAACAAATTCCAATTGTGCTACCCGTAATCGGTGGTAAGGATCATGAATCCGTTCTCAGAATTTGAAAAAGTTTAACCGTTTTCGAGAAATCCGTGTACTTGCATATTTTGGCCAATGCAAGTACACGGATTTCTCGAAAACGGTTAGACTTTTTCAAAATCTGACAACGGATTATTGATCTCCGCCCTGGATTACGGGTAGAACTTTGATGAAATTGGAATTTGTTGATTTTAAAATTTCGACCATGTGGTCATATCTCGAAAACGGTTAAACTTTTTCAAATTCTGATAACGGATAATTGATTTTCGCAATCGATTATGGGTAGCTCATAATCTAGGTTGGTTAGTCATAATAAGGTTGTTAATCTTGAAATGTGACGTAATTGTTCATACTTTTTAGTATTAACAGTAGAGACCTTACCCTTGTCAGATGTCTTCAACAGCCCATAACTTTTGAGATATTTGAATTTTCAAAATCTGACCACGGATTCGTGTTCTAGGGGCTTAAATACGGGTAGCTGGTGCTTTAAATTGCAAAAACGAACACTTCGAAATTTCGAATTTTTGAAAAAACAAAAAAAATGATATCTGTGGCATATCAATGCTAGTATGCCTGCAAAATTTCAGGCCGCTATCTATAATAGTTTCGGAGAAATCCGTGTACCAAGATTGCACTTTTTCGAACTTTGAACCCCCGTGGATCGAAAACCACTGAATTTTGGGTTTCGAAATTTTACATGCAAGGAAGTATTACGAGTACCTTTCAGTACGTGCAATATCAAAATTTTGGATTGCTGAAGGTTCAGCCTTTGAAAATACGAGCTGTTGTGTAGGAAGTTTGAGCTTATAAACACAGAAGTTTCATTCAGCTGCGCGGATCCGCAAAGTTGCTGGCAGCCAGAGATATTAAATTTTGTATTGATCCAATCAGATGCAGACAGAATACTGCAGACTGTCAGCGAAGAGTTACTTTTGTTAGGGGTAATGTGAGTTATATAATTTTAATTAATGTTAATTAATATTTTCGTTTTAAAATTATAATTGAGTCCTCATATTTAACGGAAACGTGAAGACCCATGCTTTCGCCTTCGCCATAAATTGTATGATTTGTACATGCCTATGACAACTTTCATATGTATGACATGAAATTTGAAACTTTAGAATTACCCCATGTCACAAGCTTCATCAGTAAAAGTCTGTTTACAACTGTCAATCCAATGAGGTCTAGGCGAGTTGACTGAGGTTTTTGCGATATCGTTAAGGAGCAGCATGAAGGCTATTCCAATGAAGTAATCCTAGTCACAAAAAGAAGTCAAAAATTCATATAACAAAAGTTTGCATATAATCACGGATGATAATTTCCATTTTATGGTGACTTACTCGATACCATCTTGAAGTATGAATTAAAGTTCGCCTCCATCTGCTCGACTCTGGTGGACTGTAGATGTAGAGGTTGCGCTTGTCTCGGTTGTAGAACCATTCCGTGACAAAAATCTGTGCCAAAAATGGCATATCAAGTAACAGTAATGCACGCATTTTTCTGACATGTTATAGGTCATGAGCGGGTATATAGTATGGCCAAAATACCTGAATAAGTGGAAGTAGGATAACTGCAGAGAACAGCTTTGTGACATTAATGGTATTCCGCCATATTTATATGAAATGCTAGGTTCCGAGTATATTTGTCCCATCGCACCGAAGCCCTGGAATCTTTGGATTAACTAAATTTAAGAGAAAGCGGAATATTTTGCACATAGGTTAGGAACAAGTGGTTGTCATTTGAAAGTCAACTCCACAATTCTGATACAAATAGACACAATTTTAAATATTTTTATTCTGTCCGTGTTTGCATTTATTTATGTATTCACTTAGGCATTTGAATCCCTTGCCAAGTTTCAATTCCTAGAGGCCGGCCGACGCGTTGCATGTGACTATTTGATATGGTCAGGGAGGCACCTCTTTAATTGTCAGTAGTCCCCGAATTTCGGAGTCCCACCCTAGAACGCCTTCTAGCACGTTTTCAGCGTCAATAAGTCAAATGAAGTGAAGTCATGAAGTTTGCCAGCAAGTCACTAAGACGCTCTGCGGTGCAACAAAGCCTGTCTCTCCTCACCACACGTCATAGAGCGAGCGATCTTTTGTGTTGTGTTGTGCAGAGAGAGAGAGGAAGAGAAGTTGAGAGATGCAGCACGTATGCACACACACAAAAACGTAAGAAAAAACAAACTTATTTGACTACTTTTTTAATATTTTTATTTTCAGCCATTTTATTTTTTATTTTTTTAGCTGGGAGAAGTGGACTGGGAATCAAAAGATATATTATTATTAAGTGATAAAATAATTCCATTTTTCCCAAATCCTTTTACCTCTCTGGATTTTTATAAGTTTTTGTTATTGTTTGTGTCAAAGATGACCAAGGTCGCGGTCTTCCTCCTCCTTCGAAGATGTTGTGGTATGTTCTCTCTCTCCCTCAAAAAATTCTCTCTCAAAAAATCACTCTTAAAAATAAATCTCTCTCTCAAAAAAATCTCTCTCAAAAATAAATCTCTCTCTCCAAAAATAAATCTCTTTCTCCAAAAAAATCTCTCTCTTTTGCAGCTCTAAACTGCCAGGGGTGCACCCAAGAAGGTGTGGGTAGACGGTGGATGAGGCTACTGCCTCCTGGCACTGCTCACAAACTGCGCCCCAAAAACGCGATTTATTTTACTGAGGACAGCATGTGTCCCAGTCTTCCCACTACCACCTCAACCACCACCAACCTCCACCTCTGCACCACCAGCAGCCACCACATCGTCCTACTATTTTGTTTATTTTGTGACGACTCTCGTCGTCGTTGTTGTTGTCGTAATCCTCGCCGTCGGCATCACCACTCGTCGGTGGATCCTCCAACGGGAGATCCAGATGGGATCAACGGCAGCCGCCACCTCTGCTCGCCTAATGGAGGAGGCCCTAAGGGACGAAGATGAGGTGGTCTACGAACGCCCTCACGTCGCGTAGGAAAACCTGGAGGAGGCCGTGCGCACGTGACGGATTACTTGCGAGCGGGGTCGTTCTCAGAATGAGTAAGAAATCTATACTTTGGTTTGTTCAAGCGCTGCTTGTCCGCAAAGGATAATGAGGATTCGATATTATCCGTACTAGAATTCCATTCCAACATGGGCCAATCTCAAGTAGAATATGCTCTTTGAAAAAAATTTCACTTGTACTTATATACAAGTGAAAAACATTGCAAACTGAACGTGTATTTGATAGATTTTTTATTAAATGAGAATAGCCTTTTTTCCAAAAAAATGGAATTTAGATTTAATAGTATTAATAGATACTTATATGCAGGTGAAATATAAAAAAAATATTGCATAAAACTGCACTTATATCTTAATGCAACCCTTTTTGCAAAAATGGTATATAATGTAGTATACTACTCTACTCAAATATGCACTTCGTATTTTTAGTGAACACATGAAGATGTAGCTTATACAAGCATACTACTATAAGCTTGCGAGAGCATTTATGAATTATGGAGTAAATTCCTACTAGGGAGCCCAGCTGAAACTTTTTTTCGGAAATTTATTCGGAGAATGGCGAGCTTGCTCAACCTTTTTTCTTTAATTGTCTAAGAAATATTCGCGAATTCTGTGATTTGATGATGATAAAGGCTTGGCATAAAAGCTTTGCATAAGAAAGCATGAAATCTATTAAAATGTTCATCATACTGAAAAAGAAATACCTGAATGAAAAAAGATGTAGCCCTCTTATGATAATTAGCACCCATCTCTGCTTTCCGAAAACGTCCTGAGAAGCATCTCCTGGTAGAAAGCAATGCAGGAAAATATTCATGTTACATAACCATTAGCTCACAGTGTAAACGTGGTTATGATATTACAAACTAGAGATAAGACAAGTCACTGAAATCTCGAAAAATGCTGTGATTTTGGGAAAGAGCTCGTGTTGTTGCCTAACAGCGAATCGTTGAAAATCGAGGTGGCTACTCATTTGTATCCTGTTCGTGAATACCTTGTGTACAAGATGTGGTAAATGATCACATCAGTCTGTCAGTTATATGCGTTTGTTTCTGAAACTTTTAAATCTTAAAAACTTCTCATCGACGACTTACTTTCCTCCATAAAAGCATTACGATGATGAAGCGCTGCATACATAAAAAAGGACGACTGCCTTTAAATGAACTTGATCTTGACGCTTGTCTAACCTACGAAGAGTTCCATAACCACATTATCACTGCGGGGGACAAAGCTAGAGGTCGAGTTGTTCCCATACCTTATGGGATAAGCCTAAATGAAGAGGATGTAGGAGGAAGGCGCACATGAGTTACTCCGATACCACAAATTGTTAATAATAACACTCAAAAATGGTATGATGTTTTCTTTGTTACGAACTATAGTATCTTGTATTATAATTTAAGCTATAATAATGAGAGGTTCGGGAGAACAGCGAAGTATAGTTTAAAGTGGTTTATACTATTTAGTTACAACTTGATAAAAGTAGTAATATGTATTTGTGCGTCAGCACGTAAGAAAGATCTGACTGAGTGAGTGTTAGGAAAAGAGTAGAACTGGCAGCTCGTTGTGAGTTGGGTGCGTGATGTCTTCTCACGGTCATTGACCGTGCTCTTGAACTGAACGCGAGAGAGTAGGGTCTTGACCGGATCCTCCACGAACTAAGTTTTGTCTGGAGGTTGGTGGTGGTGGAGGTAGTGAGTGGGGACGAAGTGGTAGTGGGAAGACTGGGAAACATGCTGTCGTCAGAAAAAAATCGTGTTTTTGGGGACCAGTTTGTGAGCAGTGCCACACATACAGCCTCCTCCACCGTCTTCCCTACTTCCTTGTTTTTTTGCACCCCTGGCAGTTTAGAGCTGCAAAAGAGAGAGATTTTTTTGGTTAGAGAGAGATTTATTTTTGAGACAGCGAGAGAACATACCACAACATCTTCCAAGCAGGAGGAGGAGGACCCAGGTGGAAGCGTATGTAAAAAATATGTAAAATTTATGTTTGAAGGTTACTTTTTCCTCACTGTTACAAATGTGTTACGTTTCTGGGACCGAAATGCATA
>JAQFZW010002078.1:0-20054 GCA_034687055.1 Heteromurus nitidus
ATGTACTACTTGTGTAGTACAGGGTCTGAAAAGTAGTACTGTACTGCCGAAAGTAGTACGGATCGCCACCTAACCTCTTGGGTGTCGGATTTTACAGAAAACTATTCGCATTCGCGCAGAGAGGAGAGAGAAAAATTCACCTTGCGATATAGGCTCTCCTCAACGTGATACGTGTACCTTGTTTGTTATTGTCGAGCCTCTACCCTTTTTTACATTTTGATAGTGTCATGAAAGTATCTAGTGAACTTGACGTGAGACAGTTGGAAAGTAGGTAGGTTGCCGACTTGATCACTGATCATGATCTCAGGACGACCAAGGTTTTCTGTTTGGTCAGCAAGAATAATATTTCACCGAATGACGATGACAGTCATATGGGTTTTGTCTCTGGGCAGCATCCCAAAAAATTGCATTCTTTTTCAACACTGAACTGAAAGTGAACGAAAGCGAGTTGGAATATTTCGAAACATTGAAGAAAACTTGGTACGGAATTACTTTAGATATAAAAAAATGAGTATTTTCTCGCCAATATTTATAGAGACAATAAAGTTTCAAAAGAAACCTCAGCCTTTTGCCAACCAATAATGAATTCATATTGTATTGTGACCGCAGTCAACTCAGGAGAAATTAGAGAGTTTGGTGCAGGGTACATGGATAAAATTACAACATGGTTAAATTGTAAAATGGTTATCTTTTCATCTTTATATCTCTATTCATCCATAATTCGAATAACGTGAACTGAACCAAGTCTACATTGTACTTTCCAGTTTTGCCCTTCTATCGAAGCATCCTATTGGTATTCATTCATGTTTTCTCAGAGGAGATTACACACGCGAAACACGAAAATTGGACGAAAATCGAATATCAAGTTTACCCCATCAATTTCTAAACATTTTGAAAGGAAAACTTGCCAACTAATTGCGGTAACACAGGAAGACATGAGAGAAGCTCATAATTTTCTCCTATCTGGTCGTAATTTTAACAAAAAAAGCATGCACATGCACACAGAGGTAAGTTGAGTAAGTGCATTTTGATTGTAGTCAATGCACCCATTCATATTGCAAACACGCGGAATGAAACTGCGAAAATAGGCAAATTGTTTATTGTCTTCATACAAAAGTGACCGAACACATTTAGCAACCTGGATGAGGGATATATCGTCACTTTAGCGCTGCCCCAAAGCTGTTAACATCTCTCTTCTGTGAGTCGTCACTGTCAGAAACTGTCTAAAAGACTTGTCTTTTGCAAAAATGAGGTTCGCACACACAGGAAATCGCGTGCTATTGTCATATATCATTAGCATAAGGTGCATATCTACGAGTCAAAAAGGTCAGCAATAACAGCAGACCAAATAACCTAATAAATACAAGCCAAGCCAAGCCACCATTCTACAACAGATCATATACGCAAGTGAATTATTGTCTGGTTTTCGAATTCAAAAACTCACTCAACTCTTGTGACTGTGGGAGTGTCGCTAATGAGCACTGAAAAAAATATGACGTGCTTGCGCTCACTTGCTCCCAACTCATTCATTTTTCCCCAACTGCAAACAACATACAATGCAAAATTGTGTATTTATGCGTGAGTCCGACTTTATGACTTTTTTTATTCGCTTCTTAATGATGGAAAAAATGTACAATCTGTAAAACTAATACATTCATTGAACCAACACATTTTTAAAAAACAATGAATGAGTTGAGAATGTATACATAAGGTAACCGCAATTATAATAAAGGCAACTTTTTGTTAGTCCATAAATCGCTCATAGATACAAGAAAATGTGCATTGCTAGCAGAGAATGGAGATGGTGGTGATAGGGATGATATTATGCGATGCATTTTTTTCTCGGTACGAAACAGCAGCATAATGTCGAATCTCTAAAGGTAACCTTTCAAAAAAACCACAAGGCGCCTCAGGTGTGAATGAGCAGCACTAATCGTAAGATAGCGGATCACTATTTGCAATCATTATGGGTTGTGTTGTGTTGTGCGATACACGAAGAGTCTTGCGTCGTGTTTGTAGACTCAAGTCATGTTACGAGTCGTTTGCCGTGTCATGTCATGTCTTCTCACCCGAAAGTGTAGGTTAGTTATCTGGCAAACCTTTTGGTCCACTGACAGACGCAGATACGATAACACAGCAGCATAGATACCTCTAAAAACGTTCACAAAACCTTTTTAAGCTGCTTAAAGTCGGCTTTAGTATCCGCTGCGCTAGCCGTTAGTTTTGTGCACGAGCAATAACGCGCAAGGCGTTCCTTTGTATAATTAGCCCTTTGAACAATTAGACGGAGGAACAGGTTTAGGGAGAGAAAAAAATTTCTAAATCAGTGTCAGATGCTATAATGTATGCACACACACGGAGCGAGCAATAAGGGGCCTATGTGCAATACTTGAAATTGCGTCGATGAATTTCCCCTCTCTCCTCCAATGTTTTTGATTAAAGTTGGTAGCGGTGAATTAAGTGCACCCAGCATAATTTGTTAGTGACGCCGTTTGCGTAAACTAATCACGGCCATTTGAGATAAGGTGTCGTGTTCGAAAATACTCTTTCTCGCTTGCTCCTTCTTTGTTTTATCGATGTCCTTTTCTACATTCCTCTAGCAAATCATGAGGCCACTCATTGTTAACACGGACGGGGGGCATGTTTGCTTAAAGAACAACTTTTTTGAAAAAATAATAATAAATACTTCGATTTCTTCTTTGCAGTACTAATTTCATCAACACCCTACGGCCACAGTGTAACTAGGGATAGTATGTATTATACTTTTCCCATGAACATGATAAAGTCATTTTTTTCTTTTTTAAATGGAATAATGAGTTTCGATGAGAAAGTCAGCCCTTGACATTCAACTTTGAATGGGCAAGTTAATATTTATGGCAGTTATAATTTCGCAAGCACATCCCTTTAAAAGTGCGGTGAAGATGAGCCATTTTTACAAGCTCTGTAAGCACATGTAATTGTTCTTTAATGATCTTTTCTGTTTTTTGTTTCAGATGTGCACCGTGTCATTGGAGGCTAACATTGAAAAGGAGATAATGACGAGTGTCTTTTCCATATTTGGCTTGGATGGGAAAAGATGTTTTCATTTGCAACCTCCTTTTTTTATTTAAAAGGACTCACACCTCCGTCGCATATATCCAACTCGCGCGAGAAGATTTTAATTACTTCGCTATTTCCCAACAGTAATGTTCCCCTCTGTTTACAGTATGTCAGGAATCATTTCTTCTGACAGGAACATGATGATGATCATTTTGATGAAGGGATGCACACACCAAAGACGTTAATGACTAACCTATTTAAGGCTAATATACATAAAGGGATTTTTTAAACTGTTATTTCACATGCGTGAACAACCGGATCCTATTCAACTCACATGTTTCTGAATGATCCCACAGACACCATATTTACTGCGTAATGTTGACGAAAAGAAAAAAATAACAATTTTATTGAATTAGGAAGTAAATGACACGAACAACCCTTGTGAATCAGATACATATATACTTTCCTACCGGATGAGCACACAACTTCCGTCGACAATCACATGAATGGAAATCTATATAAGATATACTACAAAAAAGATAGCACATAAAAAGCACATTTGTGCCAATGACTGATAAATGATATGTGAATAGATTGTCATAATATATAATGTTGGCGATCATTGGGAATTATATTTACTTGGGTGAGTTGAATGCTCGGCTGAAAGGAACATTTGAAGAATGCGAAGTGACACACTTTTCTCAAGCCTACCTTAAATCATGTATTATGCTCCCGTTCTTTCTGAACATTCGTAATGCGCATCATGGGTGAAAAGGAAAACATAAATTGCGAAAATAATGCAGTCAACTTGGTTTGTTCATCGTCCTGTAACATCGCTCATTGATCCAACGGAAGATACCAAAGAAATTATAGTACAAAATGTAAATTTACTCCAGGTACGAGTACATAAGTTACATTTTACGTATATGATTCACGCTATTATCAAAAATCTGCCCCTGTTGATTCATACAGAAGAAGTAGAGTACAAAATGAATGAACGAATGGCAAAATTGGTAAGTCGAGCTAATTGCTTACAAACGCTCTAGTCCTCCTCTTTTGAATTCACAAAGACCACATACGTAAACATTTACAAGTTTGCAAAGTGGGCAATTTACGTGGTGAATCAAAATCGGCAAACAAACTTAACAACAAAGTCAATACAAATCCTCCGCGTGGATATACGAGTTTATGTTAACTAGCAAAAATCTGTGAATGCTCTCAGCAATTCGCCATTTTATTCGAATCCATAAATGTAGTTTTGCGAAAGGTCGAGAAAATATACATATAGTAAGTGTATTTAAGCACACCGTCACGCAGAGAAATAAAATTAAGGCGTTCCACATACAACTTAATTTTTTTTGTAACAGTCCAAACACGTTATATTTTGCAAGTACGACACACAAAAATCAGCCACAAAATTGATTTAATAGGAGCACTAGCCAGCTGTTTGCTCATTATTATTAATATCATCAGGATCGCAAATGAGCACCGGTTTCAGGCCCCCAGAAGCATCTATGTATACTACGTGCACCTTATTTACTAACAACAACATATCTTGTACATTGACTTCAAATCTTGTAGGTCTGAACAAAAAAATTCTTTTTTCGGCACTCTACTTATAGCTTCAAGTGCATCATCAGAAACTTAAACATTATAAATTATGCACCGCATTTCATTCACGTACGTCCCATTACCTCTCCGAAGCCGCACATATGCCTCACAAAACATATAATCCATCAACATGATTTTTTCTCAAATGCTTGACAGCGCCTTTCTACCTCTTCTTCCTTTTTGCGATTAGAGCAGAGTTGCAATTAAGGAGTCCACCGTTAAATGTTTCAATTTCCTTTCTTTATGTGATGTATTTTCCCAACTTTGTAATCCAGCGCTTGCAGCAGTCTTTTGCAGCAACAATGGGAAAGCTAATCGCGATACAATTAGGAAACTACCATAAGAAAAAGTAAATGTAGGTCTTGTGTGAAGCCAGAGTAAAAGTTAAAAAAATCAGAAATCCTCCTCAAGTCTTTTTCAAAGAAATACTCTGAACTACAAGAGAACACGTTTATCATTGCATTAAAGTTGTGCAGTATTGCAAGGCAACAATGATGAGCGAGAGAGAGAGAGATGCTAACGTTTAAAGTATATTTGTACGTGATATTTTTTGAGAAGGAGAGAGAAAAAAGAAAATGTTTCATTTGTCCCGTTTACAATTCTTATTGTTGCTATTTATTTCTTGAAGACACAAGTGCAATGAGAAAGCCTTCATAATAAAAAAGTCAATACAATGTGGGAAACAAGGTGCGGATATGCCCACAATTGTATATTCGTTTTGTGTTGGAAAATGGGGATGTTGTTTTGTTTTAAAGCTTGTACGACGCTTTTTGAGGCACATTGGACTATTAGTGTCCGTGAAGTCATATCTCCAAGATTTCCAAGATGTCATCGTTATATTTGTGGAAAATTTGTGTGCCTTTCATGTACTTTTACGATATTTTTGGATGACTTAAATCCGAGCTTTGGTAATGATCAAGACGAAGGCTGGTGAATAAGTGCACCTCAACCTCCTTTTCTCCTCGTTTTGTTCTCGCATCTCTTCCTCTTTTCAAATCCATCATTTAAATTTATAATGCTCTTATATGCTCACTTGGAATTCTCTCGCAGACAGTGCTTTCTGTACTCGGCGTTTATTTTTAACAAAGCACTTGCACCATAACCATTTTACTCTTTACCACAGCAATGCATCCAATCCAATACAAGAGGATTTTTGTGAGCTTCTGAAAGACGAGAGCGAGAGAGAGAAAATGATATATGAATAGATGGGCAAAATAAGTTATAAGTGGCAATACAAGTGATGGGATGAAGAATACCATTAGCCATTTTACAAGCACAATAAAGCTATGAACAAGTTAATGTGCTTTCAGGAGGTAATGCAATTTAGCCACTTTTACCCAGGTATCAAGCCAAGTTGTATATGCACACTGACGAAAAAAGGGGAATGTGTGATGTGAGGTATATGACTCAGAGATTTATTGCGATTCCTTCAGAATTATTCACTGATATGACTTTCTAACAAATGTGAGTGAAAGAGAGATAGTATTGATTTTCATCAATCAAACTGTCAGCTTAAGTACACATCGACCCAACTATAAACTAAAAGGGAAAAAAATCAAGTGATGTTGTGTTCTTTTTTCAAGGAACAAAAGTGAAATGATGGTGTGTACATACCCCCTACCCAACTCAGCTATTAATCCTACTGACGCATCGCACCATTAGTGAAAGAAACCAGAATAGACAAAATGGTACAAAGGCACATTTGACAAGAGCATTCAACGACATTGTGGTTAAAAATGTTGGATCCTGTAGCAACCTTATATTGCCACAAAGCAGTTTGGGAAAGTAAAAGCCTCCTCACTTAAATTTTGCTAGAAGAAATGAGAGGAAGAGCATCAATTCCGGAGCCTAAATTGAATTGAAAGCAATTTGGTAGAGGAGCAGTTAAAGAAGCGTTTCAATTGTGGCTTTTTTCAAACTACTTTATTGACCTAGTACACAAGACCACCAAAACAGCATAAATGAATGGTTTTGTGCCACAAGAATGATCATTTGTTGTAAGTGCTTTTTAAGTCTCAAAATCCTCCGAAAAGAACTAAAACAGGGAGGCATATAAATGGTATATGTTTTGCAGGAAGCGTGTGGTACAATTATTTATAGAGCTCTATAGGTCCACATCTACCTCACACGCAGCCACACGCGCTCCTCATATCATCATACGCTATTGTATTACTTAATTCAGAAGATTTTGTTCTTCGCAGTTCAAGGGATTAACTCAATTAAATTCCCTAATGGAGCAGAACTGCCAAAAAAACCCACCAAGTGTTATATACACCACTACACTAGCATTTAAAAAGTGATGGGCGTGCTAATGTTAATCCCAATAAATATATATTTGTACGATAACCTCAGCTCCTTGTTTACCCTTTTCTTAAGCAAGTCATCCCTAGCAAAAAAACATGCACTTGAGGAGGTGAGGGAAGATAATTATCAAGTTTTAGATAAAGAGATCTAAAAACCGTAAGTTATGGTATCCACAATAAACGAGTGCATTCTCAAGAGATAGATACTTTTTTCTAGTGCATTTGATACCCTCACAACAAGCCGCCAGCGACATTGGTACAAGGAATATGGATACATGGCTTCAGTCTAGTTTGGTACACAAATAATAATACAACAACAGCCATTCTTAGCAAGACATCAATTTATATAGTGACGCACTTCAAATCTCATTTTCAACCTGTGTTCTTCCCCTTCTCTCTCTCTCTATCTAACTCAAGTATTAATTGAAATGGGTTTGTAAAGAGTAAAAGGAGTGTAATTATGCAGATCCTTTATGGCCGCGTTGCGTCAGACCCAGCCCTTTTATTACAGTCCTGTCTCTTGCTCGAGTGGTAAAAGGGAAGAAAAGTAGTAGTTGAAAATTTGCATCTTATAAAAGGATAGTTGAATGACTTGTCTTATATTTATTTTTTGTGCAATGCACATCGATATTTATTGCTTGTGAGAGGGGAAGGTAGTACTTGCCAAAAATAATTAAAACGTGGATTACACTCGTATGAAATGCACTTTGCCTTTCTTAATTGTCAGTGAAATAATAATCGATACATTGACGCTATGCACTTTGTTGCTGTGATGCTCTGTTACTGTATCCAATATTTGAGTGAATGAATGAAAAAGGTGGAGGAGAGTGTATAAAGGGTTACAATATTTATCAGGAATTACTGACACATACACAGTGTGCATCTTACACCTGAAGTACCTATGACCCTGCACCCATACTCTTAAACACAAAACGTACATTTGAAATGGCTCACGTTCGTAAAGTGTGCAAAACACACACACTCACCACATTGATATATTCATTAGATGTTCACTGACTCTTTTTTTGGTGCAAGGAGGCATTATAATAGCATTTTTCAATGTGCCTACATAAACAAAGTACCACGTTGTGAGCGGAAAAAAATGCAGGGTAATAAATAATTAAGGGAGAAGTAAAGGTGTGATTATACGTGTAAAATTATTACGCGAAACTGATGAGGAGATAACGATCCTTTTCCCAACCTTCTCGCAAACTCCAATTTTATAATGTAATTAAAAAAAGTTTTAGGAGGCGAACAATTAATAAACTGATTTAAGTAATGAGAACTACCAAAATTACATTCTCACTCAAGTCTAGATAACGTACTGCGGCACACTAAACTTGTATGTCCATGTCCAATTTAACAACCACGCAACCATGTAAAAATGTCTTGACGGCAGCAGTCTATATATATCTGTTCATTGCAGGTGTTTGTAAATTGAAAATTTGTACGTACGTGAATGAATGAAAGGATAGCACACTCTACATTTTCCTACAATATTCATTCATAACAATAATCAGGTAGACATAAATAATAAATAAGAAAGTACGCGAGACAAGAGACTCGAGTGAAAAACATGCGAAAAAACGTGGGTGAACGGTCTCCACAGATGACTGGCACGTGAGTGTCTTGGGACAGTTGAACCTGTGTACACTATAACGGAGCCAAGAATAGAGTATAAGTTATTGTGTCACTCAGTTGAATTATTTTATGGTAACTAATGAATTTAGCATATCTGGAAATAAGAATTACCATAATCAAATATCCACCTAGAATATCCTTTCGAAGAAGACAATTTTTACAGGTGGCTTTCTCACAAATTTCTCTACCAAGCCATATTTTGTATATTTTTATTGTTCTTTTGTTCCATGATGATCCTCATCTCTAACCACCACACTGCACCACAATTTTTATTGTAATCTAGTCACCTACATTATCATTTAGGGCAAGTGGAGTATGCATACACACTTGAATGTGATTTTGTCTGGGGGAAGCGGAGCAATAAAAAGAAAATTGGCATTCAAAATAAAAAAGCGATGATGCGAGTTTGAGGACAGTCCGGTTTCATTCTATTTGCAATGGAATGATTTTGAAATCTGAATGGATTATAAGTATGCACATTGCGCATGCTCGACAACGCAAAATGTTCATTATATGATGAGCCTCTCTTTTTAAAAGAATAAATCGACATTAGCTTTTCCCTTTTGCATTTGAATGAAATTTTATATAAAAACATCTTACTGTCAGTCACTTGTCTGCCCTGCCTTCACTTGTTCAAGTTCAATGCTCATTTTCTCTCTGCGTTTCTTATAGCCTTTTAGTAATCCTAGACAAATGTATCAATTTCTCACATCTCATTTCATTCACAAAAACCGTCCAATTTTTTTTAAACATAAAGACGGCAGGAATAGGTCGGTCACTAATGTAATCTCTTATTAGATCAGGTGCACTCAAAAAGTGCATCGAGAGGTTTAGCAAGCAACAAAATAAAATGATGATCACTCAAAGGAAATCACATGCACGTTTTCCATGTAATTGCAACATTCTTGCTATAAGCAGCGTTTGGTTAGAGAAAAAAATCACAAAAAGATGAAGAAGAGCGATGAAGCATTTGACAGAGAATAAAAAGTGTCGACGGCATAGCGAGTTTCGCTAATATGGCCACGTACTTGTATGCGTACACACACATATATAATAAATCAAGGGTAATATGCGCAAAAATTTATCATAATAGTAATAATGCCTTTTGCCCTATCAAAAAATGTTCACAGACATAAAGTAACAACAATGGGCCTTTCGAAAAATATGTGTGTGCCTACCAACCAACACAACGTCCACATATTGCTCAACATATTTTGAAAGTATTTCTTTCTTGTCGGTATCTTTTGTTGTGAGTTTATCGCTCCGGTCTGCGAATGAACACTGGCTCACAGAGCACGGCTCACAGCTACACGGAAAATCCACGAGCGATCGCAAGAACAAACTAGTGCAAGTTTTCTGTCTGCATGACAATCATCATAAAAAAATGTTACCGCAGCTCTATTGCAATATCCCAATGCATAAAGTTTTCCAATGAGATATGATGTAGTAGACATATATTAGCTGTATTACTACTCGTACTGATCTTTTTATCGCCGAATTATCGCCAAAATAATGACAACGTGCGCACGGTTGCGATGCTGATAACATACACATAAACCTACTCTTATTTCTCAAGATTTACGCGTAAATAGAGAAATCTAATGAAGCTATGAAATGATATGGTAAACGTGCACACTCGCGTCTTGTCTGTCATCATTTTGCCAACTCGGCAATAAATCCATTGGTTTTTGCCTGATACCATCAAAACAGGTGGTATAAAAAGGATTGCCCAAAATACATTTTATAATGAACATTATTATACGAACAAGTGTCATGTTGTTGCTAGATCTATTCGCATATCTATGCGAAAAGGGCCATGGGAGCGCCGCGCCGGTATAAAAAAAGTTATCGAAAGATATACACGATTTACAGGTATTCATTAAATACGAAATATGTGCCTAAACATCATTTTTTAAGGCTGATGCAACTCTGCAGTTTAACATTTTAACAAATAGTGTAAATTTTGCTGGGATTTAAGACGAATCTCTACAATTACAGCATGAAAACCTAAATGCAGGCCAGATTAGCAAATACTTCGGAATCATTTTCTCTCTCTCTACATTTGCGAATGTGGCAAAGCAGATGATGTTTGGAGTCGTAATTATAACTATTGTGTTTGATGCGTATTCATGATATTACATGCAACATATTATTGCCTCGACTAACTCATTTAAAGATTAAAGATATGAATATATAAAAAGTACGTAATTGTAAAGACACAATAAGTTAAGCAATCCTGAAAATACATGCAAAGATAGAAAATTTCGCTTTCAAACTCAATGAAAACGCTCGTTTTTGCCCGTCTCGTCACACCAATTGAGGTCTCCGTTGGAATAAAGCGCTCAATTCGTGACATAAAACTAAGAATGTGTGTGTATATATGATCGAAGTTATAATTAATTGCTTAATTATCATTTGCACGCAATGCCCTCTTCATTGTTCTATTAACGACTTGATTACCTGAGCCAACTCTAATTTGTAGAAAGAATCCTATACAAATTCCCATTATTTTACTGGTTGCCAGGCTCATTCCAATCCGTATGAAATGAGGTTTTGCTCATTGATGAGATCGGAAGCACGCCTCTTTCAAATAAATCATTGCAATGTTTGCTCCGCATATGTGGACTAGTGTGTAAACTTGACAATGAGTAAGATGCGCGACAGCATCTCGCCTTTCGATCAGAATACTTGGTTGGACTCCACGGTTTCCGCAATTTTCTTCAATGTGTCTCAAACAAATTGGCATACTTGTTGTTGTTGCATGCGTCTTGTGCGTGATCGCAAAAAAGCATACTAGCGATCTCCAACAACAGAACGACGCCCTCAAATAGACTAGAATTGGTATGCCACGCTAAATTAAAATGTCTCAGCTAAATTGCCATTAATACACCTAATTTGCTCTTTTATTCATTTACAAATTTCAATTACTTATACTCCGTTCTATTTTGATAACCACTTCCAAGAATTGTCTTTCGTAACACAGAAGCGAGAAAAACAGTACCCGGAACGGAGCTTTGAAGTTTCAAACGAGCATATCAGCCCTAACGAAAGGACTTGCTCTGATTTTTTATTCGTAAGTAATCTATTTTGTGCCTCTAGTTATACCAAGAATGATTTCATCCCCGCCTTTGCTCTTATAATAGTTAAGCGTATAAAATTTAAAAAACGAAGTATGAGGAAGTATTTGCGCCAGAAGCTGTTAGATACGTAATTGTACAAAAGTTATCAAATTTTTATGGGGTATACATTACCTATATAATATTGTAACTGAGATTTTAGTGTGCTCTAAATAACGCAGTGAGTTCTACTGCCAAAAAAGACACTCGACAGGCAAGCACAGACGTACAATACACGCTCGTTTTTTGCGTTTAAATACGCAATTCGCATGAATGATCATTTCCCCGCTACCCTGGTTTTTTAAGACCGTCTCAGCTCACATCTGATTGTGAGCGCAGTCAACTGAAACCATGTGCTGTGTTGGAACAGGAATTACAACGAAATGGAATGTGAAAGTAAAGGGCTATTGTTATAATGAGCTTCTTTTGAAGTTTGCTGCTTTTGTATATTAGAATATTTTGGAGAATCGACTTAGCAACTTAGAGATTCTGGTGATTTTTAGGTCGATGAGGTTATTTCCGGCATTAAATTGCTTCTTTTGACAGAAAACACTATTCTCCGACGTTATCATTTCCCTATTCGTGGAAGAAAGGATGCGTACTAGCGACGGGAAGGATGAAGAGCATCGGAGAGTACACTGTTACCGGGATCGTGGTTCTCCATTTACTCACTTTTAGTGATTCTAGCTTTTTTCCGATGTTTTGTTGTTGTGTTTCTGGTCACATCGCATAACAGCACTTGTGTGGGTTGATGAATATAGGATGAAACAAACAAGAAAGAAAGGCTCTACCTCACCTGATACCTGAGCACGTGAAGGCAACACCTATCGCAAACCCTAATGGAAATTAGAAGCCTCCTGTAACAGAAACCGACGTGCCTATATAATAATACAAGGCTTGTTTTCATGTCACTCCCCTTCTTACTTAAAAGGATTACTTCAACTTTGTTTAGGCTTCAGCTTTCAGGACACATGCCAAAGCCATGTGTGAGTAATGATCTTATCCTTTACCCATAAAACAAGCTTTGTTGCAGAAGTGGGCCTACTTGAACAGTTAGACTAGTATTATTTTCATATACTAATGATCCAGGAGGATTTCAAGGAAAATTTGCAAAAACGCAGAAAAATTTTGCCTCGCGCGTAAGCGAGTAAAATATTTGCAAATTGATTTATTTGCGTGTCTAGCACGGTGGGATGTGCATAAAACATCGTTCCAGGAGAGGACTGACTTTATTGCCCCAAAATGTTCGCATACGACCAAACCTGGCGCAGAGAAATAAATTGGTTACCTACCTTCATATTCTTAATATCCAGGAATTATATGACGCACAAAAAATGGTCTCTGGACAAACAAGGCATCAAATCGCCGAAACCACATCACGAAAATATATACCCTGCGTTTATAAGTCTTCCCTTAAAAGGGAACCTGACGTAAGTTGTTACGACGCAGCTTTATTTATAGCTTTCATTCGAAAGGCGAGAGAGAGAAACACGGCAGCTTTAGTCGTATGCCGTCTTTGGAAATGTGGTTAAATTCGGACATGGCAATTTAAATGCTACACTACATAAATCAGGGCAAACGGGCATGGAATGTTATTATCCAACCAAATGTAAAATGTAATTTTACACTACGTACACAATTAAATGTGCGGAGCCCAGTCTACGTAAACTCAAAATCAAATCCACATTGAGAACATAGAACCTCGCCAGCATGAATTTTCCAGCTAAATGAATGGGTATGTTGAGTTCATGTGACGACTAGTAAATTCTTCTTCTGTCACCACCTCATTTGAAATTAATTACGTTTTCATAAGTGTTTGCAAATTAGAAATATGCTGTATTTTGTCCAACTGGTGCATTAGCTTTCAATTCAATTCGAAATGCGACAATTCTAGAAAAAGCAGAAAGTATAGAACCACAAAGTCTCACTTTTCTAGAGGACGTTAACACAGACAAAATTCTCCGAACATATGGAATCATAACATATGTCATTGCAATCTATTTGGGCTGCACTTGTACGGATTTCGCTCGTTTCCCATTTACTCTGAAAAGGTCATCTTTGTTTTCTAAACAAACGCATAATTCTCCCTAATGAACGTGTATTTGAATAAAAACGCAATGACAAAAAAGCTAACGTCAGATCAGATAGTCATTTAAATGAGTATACCTACACACCTAGTTCAAGTGCGTGCGTGCACTAGACGAGATCGACTGCAAAGGCCAGGGAAGAGCATTTTATTTACGCTTTAGGTCGATTCCATATTTGTATCAGAGGGAAAATTATGGATTCATGAGAGGCACTCAGGACACAAGCCATTTATTTAGGCGATTCCAAATGACATTGCGAAACTGACACGCCAACATCTAATATGCATATGCAGTTAGAACCAGTCTTCTTTTTAGCATTCTCCTGCTAGTTATCGAGGGAGCACAAATTTGTGCATAAAAATGTAAAGCAATCAATACGATAGCAATTTTCATCCGCCCCAGCAAACATAAATCCTTGCTTTGATCAGACAAGGGAACACACAGAGAGAAGGAGAGAGAGATGAGGGAAACCATAACGATATCATTAGTGTCCATCTGAATTGTGATGGGAAGTATGAAGGAAGGCATGTGGGTGCTGCTCTTTTGATTAAGTCAATCAAAACAAAAATAGTAACCTTAGAACGCAAAAAACCTATTTCCTTCGCTGAATAGGAAACATATCCACGCAAATTGGATATACTGACAGATATTCATCACAATAAAAGTAGCGAGTTACGACAATCCTATATATACCCACTGAAAGTCCCATACAAGCATGATGAAATGTTAGCCTAATCAATTCGTTTTAATTTTGACTACACATGTTAACCATGTGTTTACATCGGCACACAAACTTTATGTTACAGAATCAAGATCAGATAACCAAACTTCAAACTGATTCCCTCGAACTCGCTACCTACTGATATTGATTTCAGCAGAGTACCAATTAGTATCATTATACCGTTGCCGCAGACACTTTTTTTTTATGTCTGGGCTAATGAAATTCTCTCATCTTTCTCTTTTGTTTACTCATCGGCAAGGATGATGCATGAGTCGAGTGGGAAATGATTCAGAAGCAGAGTAAAAAGTAGCTGTGTACTTTACTGAAAATTGTATAGACTTTATCGTAATAGGCAATGATGTTTGCAGATGCGCCTCAAAGATCAGGTTTTCTCTAGACAAAACTTTTATTACTCTCCATTAGTTTTTTTTACTCAGAAGAGACGTTTCAATAAAACCCTCATAAAAATACTTGTCATAATGACGAAACAAACTGGTAAGGAGGAATTCAACAAGCCACAAATCGGGCTAAAAATGTATTTATTACTGTTGACAAACATAAAGCAAACGAGAAAGGTGAAGTGGCTTTGGTCGTTAAAATATACAAACCATAATACCAGACCGACAGAAAACCTCTTAGACACGTTAATGGCAAATAATGTACAACGAATCTTGCAAAAAAAAGATCCACAAATCCGGTTTCATCCTCCTTCTCTTCAAAAGCTACCGTTTCGAATTGCCCGTCCTCCTAAAGGACCTTAAATTAGCTGTTTTATTTTTGGCGTGGGTCTGCAAATGTGTAACACTCTTTAAAAAAAACTTCCAAAGTTGTTCGCCATAACTATTACGGTCAAAGAGCGGTAACCACATTTTTTCCCCTTTGATCATCTTCATTCATAGCACCAGCCATAAGTCACGGCTGGAATATATATGACGTTCGTATGTAGGCAGTTTTTTTTGCTGCTACACCGTCACTCTTCAACAGGGATATATTTCAAACGTATCACATATTTCAGTCATTTTATTCACTCCGCAGGCATTATGATTAATTTGTTTTTCAAACTCATCTCTGTCCCCATAAGCAACCATGACATAGGTAATAATGTTTCTGTCTATATTATCCTCGTCATCGCACCATTTATGCTCATTACTGTGACAGATTTGTTCATGGACTGTCGACTTAGTTAGAATAACATGTTTGTTTGTTTAGGTTCTCCAACAAAAAAAAATGACGCGAAAAACGGCGAAAAAAATGTCAAGGGAAGAAGAACCACGCTTGTTGACGAAGACCACCAACTCACTCATATTCATAACTGCAGGTTTTTGACTGCACACATTACATTACTTTCAATTTTCCTAACTTGCCACGCGGTATTCATTTACAAATGTCAAACTGTGAAGGAGAATGTGGAGGGAGATCTAATGAATATGCATAGGATGATTGATACCGCACAAGAACACACCAACTTATTTTTTCAAAAATGGGAATTAGCCAGTATGGAAATGTGCAATTATTATTATTATATTATTATATTTCTTTATTGCAGACTCACATACATATCACATAAAATGAATGAATAGGTCATCATTATCATCATTATGACAAATTGTGTAGATATATGTTACTATCATGTATGAGAGATGATGCTTCAGCTCAATTTGGGTAACCATATACATAATCTCCACATTACGTATGCATTACGCATGCAGTTCGTATAAGGAACGAAGTTGATGGAATTCCAATTTTTTTACCGACCTGAACCCATGTGGCCTAATTCTCTTTTTGTGAAGATCGAAATAAATAAATCATACCACAAGAATGCATGTTGCTAGTTGCAAAGTTGCAAACTTATTTCTCTTTGTGGATTTGTGGAAGAACAACAAAAACACTATTCGTTCAATATTCTTCGGCGAATTGTATTAAACACAAATGTGTAAACGTACATGGTTGTATCGTGGTGCGAAATCGGTTATTTTTCTGCGAAGGCACAAGGCACAGTAAGGTTGGAAGAGAAACAAATTACCTGAAATACGTTTCAGATCAAATCAACGTTACAGTTACGAAGGACACGGCGGTTCGTAGGTTACTGTCGGTCAGGATTTAGTTTGGAATTGGTGAAATCCAAGTCATGAATACATATATGAAATCCAATGTCAAATGTTAATGTGCATTACAAATAAAATAACTCATTTATCATGAAACTTTCGAAGGATGTGTGATTTTAAATGGATGATGATGGATTGCACCAGGAACTATACTAGAAAAGTAGAAATTATGTTTTTACGAAACCTGAATCGGAAAATTACGATTTCTCGTGCAAAGGGATCATAACGATTGACATTTTTCAAAAGGCAGTATCGTACCGTAGACGAGCTCGTTTACTCTAGTTTTTCTAAATGAGTTTATTTTAGCCAATATTACATGGTTCAGCTCTAGCTAAAAGGGAACTATGGCGACTTTGGCCTCCTTCAGTTTCCGTCACAGTGCATAAAAACATCTAGTCTGCCTTTCACGTTTAATTGCATGAAAAACTATTCAAAAGTAGTTTTCAACGATACTCAAAAAAAGATGCATGTCAAATAGAAATAACTGTCAGTATTAACATAAATTACGGGGAACATCTTTTACAACAGATCATCTGACACATCCCAGTCCATTTCCGTTTTCTCTTCGTCCTTCCTTCCCAAACATGGACACATCAACCTACTGGATTTCGTTCTACATTTTATTGGAAGTATAAAATGGCAAAGTTCAAGATATGCCTATTTTCGTGTTTTATTTGCTCGCAAAAATAAGTCGAGCGATCTCCTTGTTACAGATTTCTAAAAGCTTAAAAGGAACCTCTGAGAGATTTTCACACCATCAATATTCCACAACCGGTCTCTATACATATGAACTTGTAGCAACTTAATTTTATTCATTTTTCTCATTAATTCCCTCCACCTAGGCCACTATAGGTACTTGCAACTTTCTTAAAATTGTTTTTTTTTCTCCCCCTCTCTCCTTTTGTTTATTTAAGTATGAAATATGATTCAAGTTTGTTCAGCGTCGTAACTGGTTCGTTGGCCACCATGCTGTCAGAGGAATACCTCTGCGTAAAACCAAAACGAACAAGAAACGAACATGAAATGAGCGAGACCTGATTGCGTTTGTTTGTGAACGTATTTGTTTCATCTTGATTACAAGATCATGTTCCTTTTGTCGATGCCTAATGTATCGGAAACAATAATGCATCAATGTCCATTTGCGATTGAAAGTCAAACACAGCAAGGCAAATGTTTAGTTAGATCAACTAATCCTTGTTGACAGCGTATAGAAAGCTTATAACAGCTCTAATTTGACAATTCATCCAGCTTAGATCCATGAGCTGATATAGATAAATGCACAATTTCAATTGAGTGGGTTGAAACGGCAAAACTAGATCATGTTGAATCGAACAGAAATCGGCATATGAGTTTAAAGTGCATTATTCTTCTTGATATGCATGCCTTGTTCAAGCCTTCAAAACTGTCCTTTTTCATAAACTTGTCTTTGTCTCAGTAAGAAAACCAACCCTGTCAGCATGTTGTTTAGGCATTGCAATAAAAGTACTCACTCATATCTCAAGTGCAGAGAAAGCTCACAATGATACACTCGAATCCGTTTGTCCATCAGTCACGATATAGGAAGAAGTTCCCTTCTCACGTCATTACGATAAGAGGGTAACACTTTCAATCAACTTTTGCGCATGGTTTTTAGATATGTGTCAGTATCATCCTGAAAACAACTTTTGACGCACAAAATATCACCACTCGTGGTACATAAATGGAAAAAAAGGTTTGCTTAAGTGGGATGTGCAATCGGTTTCTCATTTGCCGTAGTGTACCCCTTGATAAAATGCTTGTAAAGGATGGCAAACAGTGAAGGGCACTTTGATGGGATGGGATGATGGTGCACTCACAGCGACATCATTTACCTTACTTTTACAAGATTATACATTTCTTTCCTTGAATAAACTCATATTCATCCTGCAAATTACGTGTGTTACTTCGTGGTGGACTTTTGCCTACTTATTATTCTCAACGTCTCAACTGAAATTTCTGAGCTGGCTGATAATATGAAATGGTGAAATTCACCTTCCTCCCTCGATTATGTAGTTCATCTTACTTTTGACATCTGAAGTGAAATAGAAGTAACATTTGCTGGTGCATTAAATGCGTATTTTCTGTGTGAGACATGACGGGAGGAATCGTCGTCGAATTTTTTTTTTCTGTTACAGATTGTATCGGTGTGGTTCGCTCATGAATCATCTCAATCATCTTTTCCTATTCTTTCTTAGATGATTTCCCTTTTCACAAAGAGCATTCATCCTTTTTAGCTCCACAATTAAACTCTTCTTAAAAGCACATGGGTTCTGCTTCAAGAAGAGGAAAATAACAAGTTTTATGAAGTCATGCTAACTTGAGTGTAAGCAAAATCATCAATTTGTCGAATAAAAATGACCACATTTATCAACTCTTTTTTCACACAATCCCTCTCACTTGTAAAGAGCTTCCTTTTCATTAATAATTTCAAACGATTTTCCACTTATGCTGTTCTACTCTGTGTATCACCATCATCATTAACAAATATCACCCTATAATTATCACGATTATTGTCCAAACCATATCTTCCTCTTCTCACAAGACCGTCTTTTGCCGACAATTTTTAATGCATTTTCACACATCACCCATCTTCCAAAAAAGGGAGGGAAGTGATTACGTTATTCATTAAAGATGCATTTTTGCATGCGTGTAATTTCATACATGGGAACTACGCATGCAATAATAATATTCAATAATTTTTGTGGCCAATCTCTAAAAAAAGTGCTAAGAATTTATAGGCGCACTCATGCTCAACTGCTGACTAGCGAATTTCGCACGTTCCGATAAAGTGCACCGAGATGGATGTAATTGTGATGGTCATCCTCCAACTCCCTCATTATACTAACTGTACCGTTCATTATTTCAGTCATATATCATTCATACAATTACCACGTCGCCCTGCAAAAGTTGTAGGTACCGTACTCACACATACAACTTGAAAATACAGAGATAATAATTATCATCAGCAGGGACGATCTTCTCTTCTCTCTCACACACACATTCAACATTCTCTCAGCCTAAATTCTGCGGTGGTTTTTACAAGACTAATGATCACTACATTATGTGCTTTACGTGAGGCAAGAAACCAGTTATTCACACTAGCTTTAGAGTTTGAAAGATGAGCACTTCTCGGATTTGTTATCCTACACGTCCATAACTTATTATTGCCATATAGTGCCTGCTCATCTTCTTCTTCATAATAAATAAATAATGAGTAACACCAAACTCCATAATATGACAATATGCAAAAAAAAATGTGTGTGTACAAAGCTTATGAATGAAGAGTTGGATTGGAAGGGCGATGAGTTGATGGAATACTAGAAAAGTCAGTAAGAATATAAACTTCTTATAGATGTCGACTTTCGTGAACTCGAATACCTTAATTGTGACAGCAACAAAAAGATGAGCATCTC
>JAQFZW010002079.1:0-20052 GCA_034687055.1 Heteromurus nitidus
TCATAGTATAAAGCTATCGAATTGTTAGGTTTTACCGTAAACCTCAGTAACACATTACTTTTATGTGATAAGCACAATTAGTTTTCCTTGTGATAAGGGAAAGCTTCAAAATATATATGCCTTCAGTTGAGGATATCAATCATACGCGTGAAATTTAAACATTAACCTGTCAAACTTTCTCTTCCGCTCAAGTTCAGTTAAGAAAAATTATGACCTTCTTGATAGGCTCCAAACTTTCTTAAATAACTGATTACCTGACCATATTACACTATCATATCAACCATGCCACATCAGATTACTTGGTGCTTTCATTAGTGATTTATTTTTAGCTGCATATATTGTATTTCGATTTTGGAGAAAAGTTTTATGACTTCCACTCGCCTTAATCTAGTAATTATCTCAGGTAGCAATGCCCTCTAAAGCACGTTTTCCTTGATCATCTTGCATTATTCCTATAATTTGGTTCCTTCCTTGTCGTTTCGAGTGTACATATTCTACACTCGCAAAATAAATGAAATTGAACCTCTAGACAAAAGCACACAAAGAAATTTGTGGCTTGATATGTGAGCTTCTAATTCAGGAAAAAATAGGAAAGCATAGAAAACACCAACTGCCATCCATTGTATTTGGCAATGGCAATGTATGTTTCAGAGAAATCCGCTAATGGATTTATTAGTGAGATATCAGAGTGAGTGGTTCTTGCACGAATGTGTTTCCCGTGTGATATGTCAGTGTCATGCCGCATCTATCTTTGAGACTTCATGGCTTTTTTTATCTCAATACAATATCTATTGTGTGGTCGGGCTTGTTTCCTCCGTTGACTCTCTCTTCCTCTCTCTGGAGAACTTTTGCTGGCAGCTCTTCCAAGTAGACCCAGTTTGATAGACGGGATAATCCAATATTTATTGGAGATATCGAGAATCATAAAATGAACGATAGTGAGAAAGGAAGGGAGAGACCGAGACCTAGGTTGGATGTGAGAGTGGTGTGAAGTCGTGAAACAATTTCAGTAGAGAGAAAAATATATCCCAAAGTAACTATGAACCATCGGGATAGACTGTTGAGAATGAACAGGTGGTTTTGTCATTGAGCATTTGCTTGCCATTTTGCAACAAGCACTATTGTCGGGCTTTCACTTTGCTGTTCAATTACATTTCCAAAAAACGTTTGTTTCATCATGGCGAACGGCGTATATATCACAAGTTCGGGTTTATTTCCACATGATAAAAAGCCATAATCTTAAATTAATAGTGTAGCAATTGCTTGTATGCATATGGACTATTCTCTAGTTGAATTACAGATTGTTTGCGAAAACTTCATTATCTTCAATATTCTGGCTTTTCGCCAAACTCCATTTCTATTTGCTGCTGTAGTGTCAAAACAGATGTTTTCACAGTGGAATAGAAATAATGAAAGTTTTATTAAATTACTTTTTGCAAAACTCTACAACTCATTACGGTGCGGCTTGCAAGCATAATAGGAAATTGATAGTGCTTTGTTGAAGGCATAAATTGAATTGAAAATCAATCTCTCCTCTAAATTGATTTTGGTTTATAGGTAACGCCTTGTTAGGTAACTCAATTGTATCAAGTATGAGAGTATGAATTAGAACAAAAAACAAACATGTTGCTGGAACTTACGAAAACATTTTCGATTTTCATTGGCTTCTTTCTCAGTACTTGGTTAATCAAAAATACCTAGTTTCCACATTACTTTCCCAAGTAATTCAATCCAAAAGATGTGATTGTTATTTATTCTCTGAAGCTTCAGAATTTCGCTATATTCATTACCTCGAACATATCTTGACAGAACAGAACGTCTACTTTTATAGCTCGTGGCTGGTCTCAACCAAGCTCTTCATAATATTACATCATGTCTACAAATTTCAGTACTGCACCGCAATAACTAAGAGACCGTCACGTTTCGGTAATTGTAAGCTTGTGTTTTCTATTTTCTATCACATCTGTACGTATTTTGTTGGAAAAGGCTAACTGCAACTATGCAATTGACGGAGAGCCTCGACTACACATCATATCACGACCATGCTAAGGAGAATGATAACTATTTAGAAGGAACATAAAAAATTCCACTGTACAACATTCCATCTCCACCCTATACCCACACCCTCTGAGCAGCAAGCTTTCACATGTTGCCCTTACCAAATAATATCCTCCTCAGAAGAAAACACTCAGCAAGGCTTAAAAGATGATCCCTTCGTGATACATACCAGCTGCAAAAGCATCAAGTGTACACTGGACATATATGTATACACACCCTTGTCTTGGCTCAATATACAATGATGATACTTTGTAAATGTAATGCCATCTTACTTCTTTATATAGCCCGTTTCGAATGTTGCCATTCCGCATTTTACTCGGTTGAATTGGGCGGTGGAGATAGCAAACACTGGGAAAAAGTGTGCAACTACAAATTTGTACGAGGAGAAAGAAGTGAAAGTTTTTTGTGTGCTATTATCTGTAACTCCACCGTCGAATCGAATCGTACAAACCACCAAGATTAAAGCTGGGAAATCGAGTTTTTTTTCAAGACCGATATATTTTTTTTCTCTTCCCATGTTTCCAAACCAATTTCAGTGCACACATCGTTTAAGACTAAGATCGGTTCAAGTTGGGGGAAATGGGCTCTAAACTTACCCACGCACACCCACGTTTTACAGCTCGATGTAGGTGTCTACCGTCACAATCTATTGTGGATGCCTTTACATGTTGCAAGGAGGAGAAGAAGAATAAAACCACGAAATAGTAGTATTGCTATTGCGTAAAGTAAAACGTAATCTTTTTCAAAGTTCTTTTACCCTCCCCCTTGGAAAATGCTTTTCTTATATTTGTCCATTGACTTTGGCGGAAGTAGACATGTTACACGTTATTTACCATCATTGTAAAGCATTTAAGATGACACGACCCTAAGTAAGTGCACATTTCCAGAAACGTTGTTTCCCAATATTATCTCATCAATGTCTGTATCGATTTGTCACTTAAATGTGTACGTTTAGCTAGTGACTCACGTATTTATAAAGAAAAGCGATAGCAAAATAGAGGTCTTCTGAGGTTTTGTCTCGCTGTAGCTTCCAAGCCAAATATGTTCGTCGGAGACGCATATGCAAAGTGAAGAGAGAGAGAGAGACGATGTTTGTCAGAATTATTATAGCTTGTTAACACCCTCCACCCTAACAGCTTCCAATTACGGTTGAAATGAGAAGTGTACGTACACTTAAAATAGGTGAGTTGATTCTCTACTCCCTACGGCCCACACACACACAAACTTGTTTCTGCGCGGATGTGAGAGAACCAGAGAGATAAAGTTGTTTACCTATCTTACTAAAAGTATAAAAGTGATACCTATGAAAAGACTAGTAGCTCACCTATCTGCTACTACGCAGTTTGAAAATATCCATACTCCAAGTTTCATGATGAAGCTAAAGTTTTCCACTTTGAGAGAGGAAAGAGGGGGAAATAGTATCCACCATCAGTTTGCTATTCAATCAGATTCTTAATTGACTGACAGGAAAAAAGGGTTGGCGAGAGTAAAGTTAGGAAGTAATCATTACAGCCAAGTAATTAGGTTTACATACAAGAGCATTTTCGTAGGACAAAAGATTGATCTGCTTGTTACTTGTCTAGCTTCAAAAGCTTGCGATGCGATGCTCGGAGTAAAAGTGGCATGTTTTAGCAGAACAATAGAACAACTTATACGTATATGCTTCTTCCAATTCATATTCATTAAGTTATGTCATTAAAACCTTATGCGGTCTAATTAGTAGCCAACTATAACTGATGTGAAGTCATTAGGAAACTTCTGGAAGCATCTTTGTGTAATCTGCTTGGGAAGGAGTTGAGTGCGTGCTTTATATATAGCATTCTTCGTATTTCCAGAACATAAGTTTTCCCCATCCTTTACCTGAAGTCTGTGAATGGAGTAATCAATGTACATTTTAATCACAAAACTATATTAGAAGTGTGTATGCAGGATTGATCCCGCTCTGTTTTGTGAACGCAAAACTGACTTTCGTTTCAAGTACCTAAATAATATAATATACACAACATACAAGTATTCTTGAAGCACAACAGGTTGTTTCAAGGACTTTTAAATACAATCGGTTTAGCAGTACACTTGTTTTAGCAGAACTCAAAATAGCAAGCTATTCAAACATTGATCATTGACAGTAATCAACTTATCACATGATGACGTCATCATCACGTAAATCGAAAAGGGAGTAATTAAGGAATTGAGAGCGGAGTTTGGAGAACTTCTATGACGCTGATAGTGTATATTGGGGCTAACAAAGTATACAACAAAAACAGATCCAAGTATGTTGTACGTAGAGTTTGCGATCACACACTTGCTTAAGAACATTGATGATATGAGAAATGCATTGTTGTGATTTGTTAATCCTGCTCGTTGAATTCCCCGAAAGCGCAAAGCTCGTGTACTCAACAAGATCGAAAACTTAACATTGTTGAAAATATATTTTCCCTAGATGGGTTTCCTATATCACTATTACCTTTTGTCTAACTCTTGGACGAAACCATATAACAAAATGTTTAGCATGATGATTTGCGACATTAATGCAGGGAATAATAATAGCGAATAATGAAATGAGTGACGGAGAGAAGGAGGAATCGATCCCGACTCAGTTTCCCGTGATGAGTCTTTTCTTGATCCTCTATCATCCTTTAGCTCAGTGGATCAATTAACCTTGAAATTAGGCATGAGCATGTAAAGCTCCTTCTTTAATGCAACCAACGCCGAGGCTTACAAGCTAAGCCGGAGCAGCTGTATATAGTCACAAGTCCACCTCTTTCATGATTCCATTTTCTTGTGAATCGTAATTAAATTAGTGTCTTCCCTGTATTAATGCCCATCCACAGTTGCTCATCTACTCGACGTCAACCCACGTGAATGGGTTAGAAATTCGAATGCGAAGGAAGAGATATAAAATAGGGAGAAAGGAGTGTAGGTTGTAGTGTGAAGACTACATTTCGGCAAATATATCCGATCACCTACCTTTCTCAGTTTCCGTATTCCATAATTCTATTACAAATGATATTCCCCCTGTATATCATTTCTCTCCACAATGGGCTCTCCTTCCTTCTTGCGCTTTACGTCTTTGCAGGTGGTGTACACGAATACTTATCGATACGTACCACTTTTCCTATTGTTGTTAGATATGTACTTCTATTAAGGGATGGAAGAGTGATTGACTGATCTACTGAAGCTTATAAAGTGGAGAAAAGGCAAATGGGAATCTCGTCTTCGTTGATTTCTTGTGCATGCATCATGGTATCATGCGGGGTTTTGCAGACTCCAGCAATATTTCGAAAGTTCAATGCAGGGTGACAGTCAGAAAGGAATCCCTACGATGCATTCATATGTTGGGTGTCCTTTTTACTTCCTTCTCCAACGAAATCGCCCTCGTATACTCGTAAACGTGAGTCTGAAAGCACAAAAGGACAAGGTTAACGAAAAAAGTTCACGTTGTGTACAATGTAACGTCGCGCGTGAGTTGTTGTAGAATACATGTGTATAGGTAAAGTTTGAAAACTTGGATCTTTTCTAACACTCGCACGAGACATGAACATTTTTCCGCTCGAAATGTAGGCACAATGCCCAGTTTGGAAATGACAGAAGAGGCCAAGAGGGAGAAATACATTCGTCTTGACTTCAAGCAAGCTGGCTGGATAGCTACACATACATACGTTTACATGCAAGCTCCTAGGGGATTTGAACTGTGCAAAATTCTAACTTGCCTTTTCGACTCACGCAGATGATGGCATGTGTGTGTGGACGTATTAGCGACGGCTTACATCTCAACTGAAGGATTTTCGAATGCCTTTGGAGTTGTTGTAAGAACCGGATGCATGCCGTATTGTATTACATATGGAGAAAAATCCCGTGTTTTCATTCAAACGAGATGGTATTAAAGGAAATTGTAGTAGGAGCAATGGTACATTATATGTCATGTAGTGATTGCGAAATGTAGCATTTCCTACTCAATCCCTATTTTGCTTTCACCGCGAGTCAGGATTTTTTCTCCAAGTTAAGTAGAGAGAGGGAGAGAGACGACATCAAAAATCCACATGTAATCGTGGGCGACCAACACGTCGTCCTCGTATGGATGTCGAAAATCATATTTCGTGGATGGAAATAGCTTTTCCATGTCGTGACACTAAATTAAAATATTAATTTAAAAATGAAACCTCGAGAGCTGTGGAGATTAAGCGTGTAACAGGTTTCCCAAATAGTCTGACATGATTTTCCTTTAATGTTCTGAAACACACACACACGATGCGGATGATGATGATGATGACGATATGATCCTGTATGAAGAGCTGTCATGTAGAATTTCACATTATAAGCGAAACACATAATAATAAGAACGGTATAGTTCAAAGAAATATCCACGCAGAGAATAGAGTTCTGTAAGAAATCCAACTGCCTCCAGTTTTTGCCGTTGACAGGTAAAAGCGGTGAAAGTTTTTGTCTGAGAGTTCTAACACAAGGATAAAAACGCATTTTTCTACCATTTATCGATCCACTCTGGGAGAGAGAAAATATCTTGTTTGCGTCGCTGGATACTGATGATAACATGGATGTGTGCATAATTCAATAGTTTTTCACAGATACTGGCTATATATGAAATTGCACACCTATTCGTCCACACATCCTTCTTCCCATATATGTATATCTTTTTCTCTATGTATCCTGTGTCCTGTCCTTTCTTCCCCCAGAATCCAAGTCAAGTATAAATAATTGTCTGATTACTTCCCCTTTTGTTATCTGCCGCGGATAAGGTAGGAAAAAGACATATATTTCATATGGATGGATACGTTTCCCGTGAACCGCATTGACTTCTAGCTGCCAGATCACATTTCAGCGTGTATTTCGTTAAAAAACACCTCATTTCACATTGAACATCCTCTTCGTCGTCTCCCATTGTTGCAAGGATGTATATCTGGAGATGGAGGAGCCATGTCGAAGCATGAAAGAAACCAATGGCGGTCTGACATCGCGTGTGCTAATGGGTATAGTTTGACAACTCCAGGTCTTCTCCAGCTCGCAACTCCATTTCTCCTCTCTTCCCGACCATTATGGCTAACAAAAAAAAAGTTATTTGAAGTTCAAGTCGTCGACTGCTAATAGCGGAGAATATGGAGGAAGAAGAGAGAGTAGGCGTTTGAGATTGAGAGTGTGAATGAATATCATATATTCAATCTCATTTCTAAATAGCATCTTATTGCACACGGCTTGTTGCGTTTGTCGGCTGATGAAAGCCCCGAACAGAAGCTGCTGGGAGGCAGATGAGAATTATGTACTGTGTACTAGTACAGTGGAAAAGTCATATCTTCACAGCTATTTTCTCCAAAATTCAACGAGACATCATACAAAAAGGGTAATATGAAGGAACACGCTGAGAGGGAGTAAGTAAAAAAACATATACGCTTCCACGATGATGCGATATGAGTCTGACAAGAGGGGAGCGGATGAGTGGCAGAGAGAAAAATAAAAAAGATGTGCCACTGACGTTTTTTCTTGGAAAATACCTCTGCTTGATATAGGCATATTACGTTACGTATATGTGTTCATAAAACACTGACTTGGCTTCAGTGTATCTCCACATTTCTCCAATCCCGAATCTCATCCCTTCTTTTTTGCATTTGTGCTTGTATGTAGAAGGGTAATCACATGAGGAATGCTATATCTTCATTGGCCGGTGGAATCTATATATAGAGATCATATATGCCTTTTTCGGAAGAAGAAGAGTTGCTAGCGCCGTGCTGATACTCTGCTCTGTCTCACACTTTTTTCTCTTCGTATCACTTCGCTCCGCCATTATCATCGTCATCAGCTTCATCATCATCTTCACTTTTTCTTCTTTTGTTCGCTGCTCTCTTCCCTACTTTGACATACGTATACCTATACCTGCTCCACTACATTTAGTTGTTTGTCAGCAGCGCACATCAACATCCTGAGCATTCACCTAATCTGACTTTTTGCAAAAGCTAAAAATATACACACTTCTCGAGATTTGTTAGATTCCCATTATGCGAAGCATCTTTCATAAGTATGTTAAGTATATATACATAAAATGTATATGGTTGAGTCCAATCTTGTCGGTAGAAGGCCCTGTAGTCTCAGTGTGGTTAGGTATTTGTCGGTTGCTACTCGGCTCTTCTGACTTGCAGATATTTTCACACGTGTGCGAATTTAAACGGAGTGCGAGTTCAGTTTCCAACTTACTTGTTAGTGATAACTGACTCAACTCCATTTGCAGCAGCTTTCGGGTGTCTGGTCTTTTTTTGGAGTCGGAATGTGAATATGTGTCGTTCTTGTATTCTACTAAAATGTACTCTGGTTGTGTGATGCAGGACACACGTTAAACACTTTCTTTTCCCTCGCCCAATAATAAAAGTCGAGGGAGCACGATTTCTCCACTTTATTTGAGCACAACTTTCTCCTTTTCCTCTAACGTGTCTCATGCAGCACAGTATTGTAGACAAGTTATTTCCCCACTCGGTGGGATGACATTGTGACGCGCTACATACGTACACGCACCACCACGTTGCCACGAGGGTCTCCAAGCTACACGAATAACATGGAATATTGATGTAGCCTCATTCATTTTTTTTCCTGGAGACGGGGATGGAGTATTGAACCTGCTCAGCAAAGCGAACATTCTTCGAATTTCTTTCAGAGCTTGATTTTTTTCATTCTTCCTTCCATCTCCCGTCCATCCATCTCATCATATTTTTCTGCATCACTTATGTATCCATGTATTTTGTGACTCGGAGAAGAAAAAATTGTATATTGACTCAGATCTAAAATGACAATACGAAATGTTCATTTCAAGATGAAAGAAAGTTTGAAAGGAAATTTGTACATGAGTTCCTGGTATCCGGACCAGTGATCAAATAGTTTTATGCCACAAGTGAAACTGGGCTTGTTAGATCAAATGACATGAGTTTCACATGGAATAACTATTGAATTACATGTAGAATGTAGATGTTGGACGAAAAATGAATAGGACAAGATGAAAAGTCAAAGTCACCTTTCAATACTTCAGTATATGGAAAGAATAGAATAAAATCTGTTGTTCCATCTCATGACATCGTTTCATGCTGGGGTAATACTTGTTGTCATCAAAATATTATATTTGGAGACACACAAAACAGAACTCCAAAGGGAGAGGGAGAGATTATTCGGTTGGAAATGAAGTCTGGAGTTTGAAGTAGCAAAAGAACTACATACAGCAAGCATCATCAATAGTACTATTCTAAACAGAGGAAAAAACATTTACTTTCATGACAAAGGTTATGGATTATATGGAAGTTGCTCTAAGGATAAGGATCATGGAAAAAGTAGACTAACTAACACTGACTCAAGCCAAAACTGCTGGAAAATTTCTGGATTTTTATTAAGTTAATGAGAATTATTTGAAAAATATTACTCCATATTCAATTCAGATCGAACTTTGTCATCGTGTTTATGCTTTTATGTTTTCTGTTCACCAAAATTACAAGCGGTAATGCTCGGACGTACACAAGAAAGAATCCAACCACTATGGGGAAAATTCAGTACTACGGAAATCATCAATAGATATTGTTGGACGTCAGTACGAAAATTTTTTTCCTGGACATACAGTTAAAAATGTTCCTTATCGTTGCTTGGTGATACGATTAAGATATGCATAAATACCACTTCCAAGGGTTGCAAGCTCGTATACACTCTGAGCCACAGGGGTTACATGAAGGTCTAAATTTTGCACATTTTTGTGACTCGGTTGTCTTGCTGGTGTTGCAATTATTGTTTCCATCAACTACCCATGTATTTTATATACACCGGTAACAAAGTAACAATGAAGTCCGTCACAGATTTGTGAAACGTATAACGTTCATTTTGGAATCCATATTGTCTCTAGTCATTTATAGAGCTCTGTGCTCTGAGCATTGTTATACACAAGGGTATAGAATATTTGTAAATGGTCATACACGTACATACATATATGCAATATAGTCCTCATATTCGGTTACACAAGGATCCGTCAGGATAATTTAGATTTGATGTAATCAAAGACTCAATAACATGCCATAGCTTGTTTACGATCTCATTAAATATTACAAAGTCAGTTTTAGATGACACGAGCTAGCTGAACTCAAGCTTGAAATTACAACAAAATAACGAGCAACACGGATAGTTTTTTTTCTCTGGTACTCGTTACACACTCTCGGAATCAACTCACAAGTGGCCTACGAGCACTTTTAGAGCTCTGTTATTCTTTATATTCTCACGACTACGACATTATACGTAGGAGAAAGAAAAGCATTTTTCTCTGGATGTTGAAACCGTTGCGAGCGAGCTCGACAGACATTTCATAATAATGAATGACATGTAATGTAATACCAGATGACATGGTCTTTAGTTCGTTGAAAGTCAACATCAAAAGTTTTTCCCAAATCCTCAACCATCTCAAATATACCCACTCTTTTCCTGCGGATAAAGAATGTGAGCTGATATTGATGGAAAAAAATTTCCTTGCACAACCCAAAGCTCAAAGTTTACCTAATTAATCGTGACTCAAAATTAGAAACTTTTTTTCCAAACATTTCGCAAATTGGGCAGAGGAAAATAAGGGGAAAGCACAGCAAGGAATAAATTATGTATGACAACTTCACAGTTCATTTTCATACGACATCGTACTCAAAACGTCCTCATTATAATGAAGCAAGGCAGGAAAAAAAGATGCTCAAAAGTACCAATAAAAATCAATTCCCCGGGGAAAGCTTTAGTTTGCTTGAGTTCTTCAAGTGAAGCCACCACAACCAGATAAGGATATCAGAGTGGAAAAGGCAAAAGTGTAATGTGAAAGGCATGGAAGCACACTTTTCCTCCACTGCTTCTTTCTCGCTCCCACAAAACACCAAGGCCGACCGCCACCGCCGTCATCATGAGAAAATGTGAAGATAGCGGAGTTGTACTGTTTTCTCACTAAGAATCAACAGTTGGTTGGATGTTCGCTCTTTGGATACAAATTTTCTCCTTTTACAACCCACATCCTTGTGCTAAGGAAGTCGTATAGTTTTGTGCCTTCTGCTGGTGGTAGCTTTTGTGACATACAGGCAGCCTTCCTTGTGTTCACGATTTTTGTAAAGAATCTACGTACGGTATGCTTATAGCCTTTATACTTTCATCTATCCCCAAAATTATGATCATGTTGAATGAGAATGCATACATATCGGGGGGAAAGGAGCTGGTATTTTTTTATCATGGAAAATCCACAAGCGGAGTTTCTCGTCGTCCCCATTCCATGGACTGAGCAAGTAGGGTGGGTGTTTACTCGGTATCTTTTTAGAAGAAGAAAATACTTGGCCAGATGGACGAGAATATAAAAATATACTTAGCTGATGTTCTCGCTTTTTTACTGATTCTATTCATTTCGCTTTCCGGAGTGGTGTGCATTGAAGGAAAACGGATTTTCCTCTCTCCTGAAAGAGTTCTCTCTATGAAAAATGAATATTTTTGCAATTTGTTGTGTATCACGTTTCCCCTCCATATCATCCTCTCTCAAGAATTATCTCTTGTGTAAGGGAAAGGGAAGATAACGATATGATAATGGTTCAATGAACCAAAGCAAGGATGTCTGAGAAGAGGAGAGTGTATGTCGCTCTGGTAAATAATCTGGCTTCCTGAGTAGCTAGGGATGATGATGTCCCCTTTTTAAGAGATCGAAAATGATGGAAAATTAGATTTTGAGCCAAATTGGGTTTTATATGCTGCAGTGATTTGCTTTGAGAAATGGAGCCTTGAAACTAGAAAAGTGTTAAGCTAAAATGAGAACAGCAACAACGAGACGCAGATTTTTGCTCATTATCGATTCATCGTGGAAAATGAAATGTAGCATGGATATTTCGTATATTAGTATTAGCTGTGTAGTGCTCTCGGTGCTCTGAAAAGGTGCCGAGAGAATGATTCTAGGAAGACATCGAAAAGTTGATTACATCCGTGTTGCGACTCACTTCCCCAATCGCATTATCAGAATGAAATCTATATTTGCCTGTTTGCGACGCAAGATCGTAAGGGTAGATCGAAGCCGAAATATGCTTCGACTTTTTAAATATTTTGTAGTTATTTCGAAATTTTTAATTGAAGCATCTTTGAAATTCCATAGAACATGTTTTCAGACGCATTCAAACAATTTCTGCAAGACTGCATGTTGACACCATTTTTCAGAAAATTCAAAAGCACAACTTTTTATGTTAAAGAAACCATTTATTCCCTTTTAAAAAGAAAGTGAAGTTTGCACACGTTATCGTGATTGTGGGAAACTGGCAGACTGGAAATGAAACCAAATTCGGTTCTTTGAACCCAAACCATTATACTTCGGAGCCTCACAATGTGTGGCCTTTGAATATGGGGTCGCGAAGTTCGAAAATATGTATATGCAAAATGTGCTTCATGTGTTCACTCAACATGATCGTGAGCCTTGAAGTATTGATCGGTTGATAGAAATCAAACCACTCTGGAAAGAAAATACTAATCGTTCTGAGCTTCCAAATGTAGTATTTTTTGTTGTCGCGTCTTACATTTGATTTATTTAAGTATCGACATTCAGGGGCGCTAGACACGAAACCCATTGTAGAGAAAATTGCGTTAGACATGTGAGGAGAAACCCATAAAATATCGCATGCACAATCTGCGCGTTCCACACTCTTCCACTAACTTCCCTCGCATTTTCTGTGTTGTTTTCATGTCGAACGAAAATATAAAAATATACTAATATCCTGACTCCATTTTTGCTGTGGATAAATTTTTAATTTTCTCTCCCAAATCGGAACAAATGAAATAACCGCCTTTTTCCGCAACAATAAGCTTTTTGTATGCTTTCAGTCGAACCGGCATCTTAATACTGAGCAATAGTTTTTGCAAGAGACATAACTGGCCAATGTTTGAGCACTCACCCTGAAGCATCATGCAAAGCTAACGACCAAATCAGAGGGAAAGGGAAGTAGTTGAATCAGGAAAGGGTAATATGATAACAGCACGCTAGTCTAATATGCAAGACTATTTCGAATATGATACACAAATATACCCAACCCTAACGCAGCATATGAAGCATGAAAATATTGATTGACAAAGATTACGGAGAAAAGACAGACACTGTATAATTTATAGACAGAAGAAAAATCTCGCAAAGCAGAGCACACCATGTTAATACAGATATGCCCTTGATTTCCTCTGAGAAGGAACACGAACACGAGCAAAAATATTATTTGACACAAACACAATATGAGCGGATGAGCACACCCCCAATTCACATGACTTATCAAGATTTCATACGGTGGTTGGCGGTTGGTTGACTAATACAAGATTTATTATAGATGATCTTGTGAAGTGAAGGTTGCATATAAATGAACTGCTTCGCCGTTCTTCAAGTTCAGCTGGGCACGTGTAATATACTGCTGCTGTTCTCCTGTGTGATGCATTATGGAACTTTAACATTTGAAAAGTTGAACAAAAGAAGAGGGAACATGACATTTTCCCAATTAAGTGACTGTCGTCCTATATTCTTTTGATTCCTTGAGTCCGCCGAGTTGCTCCCAAATTGGTGACTCTTCTACCAGTTTACATAGTACCATCATGGCAAAGTTTTTGAACTGTGATGACAAAGTTTCATGAGGTTCAGTGAATATATGAAAACTATATAGTCACTAGTAAACAGCTAGATGAAGGATGCTTCATTCCATTGCTAAGTTTTTTATTTAAAGTTGCAGTATTGCCGAAGGCATCCAACAAAAAGTTTCCCTATTTTAAATGACTTGAGAAAGAAAAGTTATTGCGGGAATGAGTTTGTATGTGTGTGTGTTTGTGTATGCGGTAGTACTTCTCCGTAAACGTCTACTTTGTCCATAACTGCGATTCACTGAGAGAAAATGACATAATATCCTTAGAACAAAATACTTGACGGCTTGAGAAAGTGGAAATAATGTGTTTTACACTCTGTCCAAAAGCGTGGAGACATACATATACACGAGCCTCTTTTCCCTGATTCCTTTTCCTTCTTGTAATTACCACAGCTTGAAGAAAAAAGACATTAATTTCCTACTCTTGCGAGGATAAAAAGGAAGCCCCCTTTTTGTACGGATTGGATTTAGGGATTGAGGCTCTCCACATGATAGCATTGAGATTGGCAGAAGATGTCTGCTCAGAGAGAACACACAGTGTGTATATCTAGTCAAAATAAATGAAATAAATAAGTATTCCCCTGACGCTTCTTCGTCCTTTAGCCCAATCCTTGTGTTTTAATTACTTTCTCCAAGCAATGGAAACAGCATAAGTTTGTTACCTTCCTGTCTAGAACTAGTCCGCTAGTCATAAAATGTCTTGCTTTCACTTTACCTCCTCTCTCTCCCTCTTTCCTCCTTCCTCTCTCTCCCTCTCCCTCTATTTACCAAGTGATGACTTGAACAGTTTCCACTTTCGTACTTTGAACTATTAAACAAGCCTTCTTTTCGCTTTTCCTGTTACATGCTCAACTTCACTACTCCACCGTCTCTCTTCTCTCCTCACAGATGAGTTCAGTTCAGCTTTCTCCCTCTCTCACTGTTTGTTGTTTACTCGGTCGTGCTTCCACACATCATGTAGCTTAACTACTAGAAAGAAGAGCGTATACTACTACGGCTTTGTTGTTTACATCTATTCCGCACAACAAATAGACACAAGGTAGATAAGTTGCATACAATTCTGGAGAGAAAATAAAGCGAAAATATCAAAAGCGCGTTCCCCACTTTTTTCTGCTCTGTATTTATATCCAGGGAAAGGGAGAGGGAGTGAATGGAGCGAGCAAAAGCGGTTTTCAGAGCACACTGTTGCTATTTGAGGTTTTCCTGTCTTGGTTCCGCTCTCGTGTCATGCGAAATATCAATACTCACGGCAAAAGACAGCAGCATGACTGTGAACAAACAGAAAATCTCTTGGAACATATCTACACATTTTCTATATCTTCACAGTTTTCCTATATATCGTTTTGTTATCAAATATGAAGCTGGGAGCAGGAGAGAGAGAGAGAGCTCCGACCAAAGAAAAAACAGCAATCGAAAGGATTCGAAAATGTAATCAAAAATAGAAAGAATTAGATGAAATTTCACTACCCTCCACTACTTAGAAAATTGGTTCCATATCCAAGAGATAAAATTGGATCTATTATATTCGCAAACAAACTACACAACACACCATGTGACTGGCTTGACGTTACCTTCACTTCAGTCAACAGAGAAGAGAAAATCTAATGTCGTCCGCGATTCGAAAAGGGATACTCACGCGAATATCATGAATCCCCTCGATCGTGTGGTGGTTGACTGGTTTTGGAGGTGGTGAGCAGTGTGTAGTGCCAAAGGGTAACATGCATCATGACGACGAGACGGTGATGTGCAAAAAGCATCAGGCAAAAAGCAAAACTGCTTTCCTCTGAAATCCACACATACAGAATATATATGTTCCCTGCACTCTGCCTGACCTGACACACAGGATCCACATGCAAACTCGTGAAGGAGTAATACCACTGCTTATACAGAAAGCAGTAGGGGATAATAATATACATATGAGAAATGGCGAAAGTAAGCCATCACAGGGAAGGAGAATGTCGAGGAAGGATTTATTTTGCGGAATGGAAAATCTGATGGGGTGAATGCTTTAGTTGAATTTTTAGCATAAGGTGAAGCCAAAGGCAAGGCACATGTAGGAGCAAGAGCATGGATTCACCTAGTATTAGTCTGTGAGTGAGTGTTGTGTGTGGTATAAGAATGAAAGCGGAAATGAAAATGTAGTCGGTTGGATTACTTATGATGCGATACTGTGTGCTTGAGCTTAAATTACCATTACCGAGAAAATGAATACGAACGAATGACGATGAAAAGATGGGGAAATACAAAACAGTCATCGATGTGTTGCTCTCGTGGAGTGGATATGTTATTTACTCCCCAAAAAAAGTGTAGCATTATTATTGTTGTGGATGTGGATTCGCTATGCAAATAAGAGGAAATGTAGAAGTCGTCACATATCCATCCATTTGTTAATAATTTCACATTCAACGCTTTCCAATAAACCTGTCACATTGTGACCTCAAGGATGTCACCTGTTTTTATAACGAAGCCAAAGTTTCATGGTTTGAATATATTGAGCTTTTCTATTCCGACTTTGGAAAGTATTTTTGGAGATATTTTTTTTTATTTGGAGAGGGAAAAGTGATATTCACGGGGTACAGAGAGAGGTAAAAGACCAATGACTTCGGATCCTCTGGATTTTATATTTGAAGAAAAAGTATGAATACATTGAATGCAACAAGAACACAAGAAGACAGCAAGAGTTGGTGAATCTAGCTTGTGTTTATTTTGAATCGTTGAAAATTTTTTATATCCTCTAACGTGTATGTTATACTTCATATCATAGTTACCTGTAGGAGTTGTGTTCGATAGTTAAGTATAATGAAAATAGCATGAAACTTCTTGTACGAACCGGGCTTCAACAAATTAGATGAAATCGGTCTCGCCGGACTTCCATGATTTTCTCTCGCTGAGGAGGCTTATTTCTTTCCTTTGTTTATCCAACCATCATTACGAACGCTTAACTTTCCCCGAATAAAATTTTCTGTCTTCCCCATAATCTTGGGCTCGGTTCTTCACTGTAAATCTGACTGCATGTACGTACGAATATATACACTCTCAGGCAGTCAGTATAAGTTGTACGTACGTGCATGGGCCAAGTAGGTTATAATCGGACTCATTATGCAAATTGAATTACCTAGATTTTGTCTCCCCTGGTATAATAAAACAGTGTAATTTCCAGCTGTAGACAGTGGAAAATTGGTAGAGTTCATCTGAACTTTTTCCACATGTATTTTAAGGGGAGGAAAATAAGTGTTTCAGCCTCAGTTCTCCCTTCAATTATAAAACTTATCACATCATCAGTATACAATTGTCAATCTTGGCAAATTATGACGATACACTACAAGCTTCCTACTGAAATACAGAGCGGAGAAAGGTAAATCGATATTTTTTTAGAATAAAACGGAAACAATTAGAGCACGTATGTAAGTACTACGTCCATATAATTGCAGAAAAACGTTATTGAAAAAGTACGAGTGTGTGGAAGTCGTCTGAAATCGAGTGACTGACAATGCAAATCATTCATTCAAAGAAGGAAGATCAATAGAGTGCATATTATTATGCAGAGGAGCCACCCCCTCGCACACACACACACACAACATTCATGTCCATTGAGTATTAAAATTGACTGTGAGCGAGTAGGCTTTGCGCTCTGCCTCAGCAGAGATAGATAACTTTTATGTGTTTCTGATGTTACACCCAATTCATAATTTATGTGGATGTCTCTTCTCCTTACAAAATATTTTGTCTGATGAATTTCTCTTGCATAGTGGTCGTATATATATAGCATATCCCTTGAAAAGGAAAGCATTCGAAGGTGGAGTAGCGTTAGAAATGTAATGTTAAACTACACAATGCTTTCAACTTTCAGCTCCATCACTCTCTTTTCCTCTCCCTCTCTCAAAGTCTGCTAGTCACGTTTACACTCGCATTCCACTCGAATGGAAATATTCACGCAGCCAGTTCTCATAATGCATGTGTGTATACATATAGTATTTGTGGGGATTGCTACCTGTACCTGAGAGCACCTCATAACGACAGAATGCCAAAGGAATAAAAGTGTTTTTAATCCTCGGTGGAATTAATATTGGTCTGTGGTATAGCATGTCTGCATAGGCTACATCGGTGTTTTGCATTGTGTCGTAACATGGCACTCGTACAAATAAAAATACAATATGTGCTGAAACTGTGTAGTTTAGGAACGTATAAAAACAAGAGAGTGAAAGCGTAGAACACACTTTCTCTCTCTCTCTCTCCTCCACTCGTATAATGAATTTGTAAACGTTCATAGTGTATCGCAAAAGAACACTTTTAGTATTCATATGATTCTCTCCTCTGCTCACCATTTGCTTCGCTTCTCTTTCTCTCCCTGAAATCATCATTAGGAAAACACCTTTTCATCATGATCTTCATAAAAGTGACTTCGCAACTCTCTCATAACTCTGTCACAGCACTACTGAAGGAAAAAGATCGATGAAAGCATGAGAAGGAGAAGCGGAAAATTTTCCCTGGGATTTGAAATATGGGTTCGTCAATATCCCCCACATACACACACGACATCAGCCAATCCACATAATATAGGATCCTAAGCCGTACTTGAATATACTTAATACTGATATACTAAACTTGAAAAGCCATTCCTTCAAAAGGAGTCATCATCGTAATGAGTGAGAGATGAGGTGTGCATTGTAAACACATGCTCTCGTTTACACGAATATTTTGCTGTGCTTTTCGAAATTAGATGAAAAACTTTCAAAAGAAGAGAAGTTATCGAGGCGAAATGAAGTGCGTTTCGGGATACATATGTATGATGAGGCGTAAACACATATATTATTTGGGAGGATTTGTGTCATACACTGTCACTCTCATATACTTTTCATGTTCTCTACAGTACTTTTCTACCTTTTACTTCGAAACTTTACAAATTGACAGAATTTCTTGGTGTCGTTGGCAGTTGATAAATAGACTAAATATTTTTGCTTTCATTTCACATGTGAATATGTGAAACATTGCCTCCACATATATAGGTACACATTATTCATTTGTAATATTTCGCTGTAATCGCAGCTCTTCGAAAGAAGAAAAAAGGCAATGAACATTTTAAGCTTCCGGCACTTCACGTGTCACACGAGTCATGAGGCATATGATGCCTGCTGAAATGTCTGTATCAGGATATGCCTTTCTTTGCCATGTGAGATTTGTGAAGTGTATATGACTGGCTTCAGGGAGGGATGCCAAGTGTAAAAAGGCTTTTTTGTGGAACCCAACGGAGCAATATGAAAAGGAATATTTATCGGGTGTTACAAACACGCTAGGAGAGTATATATAAGAAAAACGTCCTTATTCCGAATAGGCTTCGTCATTAGTCACCGTAATTGCTCCATTTCAGATAGGAAGAGATGTGTCACGCAAAAAAAAGATGTGTGTTAAGAAGGTATACAATGCATGAAATGTCCCCTTTGGTATTTGACGAATTCCTTGCGTGTGTTATTTGTTGGTACACGTGAAACAGTTTAGCATCAAGTTCCTACACGATCCATCAAAGATTGTTAGGGTAGGGTAGTTGTAAGAAGAATTATTGAACTTTTTATCAGATATCTACTAAATACTTTTACATCGCCCACAAAGGGTTTCCCATACAATTCCCATAAATCTTTTAGCTCATTGCTTTCGTATTCACTTATTCTCATTTGAACGAACAATATAATGCATGGACAATGTTCACAAAAGGGTGTACATCCTTTTGACACAACTGTCGCGAAAATTGAAGAACGGCCATCGCTTCCAATGATCGCCATAAGGAAGCTTTCTATACTCCCTCCTGTCACGAACGTCACGTCACCGTTCCCCTTTTCGGGTGGAATTTTCAAGAAAGCACATATGAAGTTTCCATTTTACAGCTTGCTTTGCGTCGCTATCAATAATTCAGTCTTAAAATTATTCGAATTTTACCTGCCACAAAATATCTAATGTCACTCGTCCAATCTTGAGAGAAAGTACAAATGTCCTTTAAACCCCGTCGGATGGAAAATGTGAAAAAACAATATCATTCGCTTTCTTCACACCAGGAAAGTTTTTTTTTGAAGGAACGAGAATGTTATAAATGCTACGATGTCAGTCAGTGTCTCAGGTGACATGTAGGGTGAAAGAGAAAAGCTACAAGTGCCTTATTCGATCGTCTTGTTTGCATATACGTGTTTATGTCGAGAATTCTTTTCAATGCTTCTAGTTTCAACTTCAGCGTGGTGGTTACATCTACATCAGACGTAGTATATCTAAGAAAACCAAGGGGGTAAAAAGACCCCAACGAACATGCTCGATAACGCCATGTTTCACTTCAAGAATAATTAAAGATATGCACTTAAAAGTAAAAAAT
>JAQFZW010002080.1:0-20048 GCA_034687055.1 Heteromurus nitidus
GACCAATGCATCAGTATCAGTGTTCATGCCAAAATATTCATTATAGTCTCCAGAAAATCCGTGTCCCATTCCACGAGAATGATACAGCATTGATGTGACTCCGTCAAATCTTTAAATTCCATTTAGAGTTATAGCTTCGGTGTATAAAAATTAACAATCTATTGTCGTGCTAGACAACACAATCTTACCTGAATCCATCAAAGCAGTACTCCTCCATGTACCAGCGCAGATTCGAAAGGAGGAAGCGCAAAACTTCATGCCTGAAAGAAGCACACCAAAATGAATGTCTATTTACCTGGAATGTTTCTAATTTAAAAAAAAACTTGGCAACAAATACATACGAGCTGTAATTGAACAGTCTAGAATCCCAGAGTGGATGTTCTCCTTTTGGTCCATCATGGAAATAGCCGGCTCCAGTACCATCCCACTGGTTCAAGCCATCTAAAACATTTTTGGAGGCGTGGGAATGAACGACATCTAACAGAACTGTTAGCCCCATTGAATGAGCAGTGTCAATCAGTCTTTTCAGCTGATCTGGAGTTCCATAGCGACTGCGGAAGAGGAAACGGATACACATTTAAAAAAGTGATTCAAAAATATACAACAGGAGCATAAATATTTCCTATAACATTTACTATTTATTTTTACCTCGATACTGCGTAAAACGAAGTCACTTGGTAGCCAAAACTTGCATAGTAAGCGTGCTCCATAACAGCCATCATTTGGATTGTGTTGTATCCTGAAACATTAAAGCAAAAGCAAACTTTTCGGTGAAACTATAAACACCTAATCCAAGTTCAATAATTGTGATTTACTCACCCAACTTCTTAATTCTTGGAAGCACTTTGTCAGTAAAATCATCGTAGCTTGCAACCTTGGGCTCATCTGAAGCAATTCCAACGTGACACTCGTAGATTTTCAAACTCTTGGGCCTCTTTGGACGGTCATAACGGAACTGGTGTCTCTACGGAATGGTCGAATTAGTACAAAATATCAGTAAAAAATCACTGCTTCCACAACAGCAAGAAAAGTGAGTATGCATTTGAGACTGGCAAGCTTACAGTAGGAGGATTGTAAAACAGCTGACGGTACACATATCCTTCTTCCTCAGGTGGTGCTACAACGTACGGGGCCCAAGGGGACATCCTGTCCAGTAAAGTTCCTTGCTTATCCTTCACAATAATCTATAAAAAAATAACGTATAAAAGTCGTATTAGAACAATAACTTGGCACATCTAATTTCCTCAATCCCTCCGTCTGCATAATGAATGAATAATCTGAATGTTCAATTAGAGATACCTTAATCTCGCTCAAATGTGGGATCCTTGGTGTTCCATCTGCGTTTGGTGGCAGTGTCAAACTCCACTTACCAAAGTCAAGTTTCTCAAAAGGAATCTCAGTACGGTTCCAATTATCTAGCAAGTATAAAACGTAATAGATTAAAATCCAGTTTCAAAACAATACTAAATAATTACATCGAAAACGTCCAACCAAACAACTCACTGAATTTTCCGGCAAGGTACAAAGCTTCTGCTCCAGGCGCCCACTCCTTGACAACAATTGTTCCATCGGGCTTAACATGCATCCCGTACTCCTCATATCCTCTTGTGAACTTATCATAACCTCCTTCCTTTTCCTCAATCCCATCTAACCAATCCAGGTAGACTGCATATCTGTCCATTAAAATATATTAATTAAGATAACACACTATCATCTCAATATTATTATATATTCATATACATACCGTTTCCTAATTTCATATTCGAAATGTTTCAGCCCATCGTCCGTACTCGTCAGGTTGTTAATTAATGGCACAGGGACCTCCATCGGGTCCATCCTTGAATACTTTCCTCCCATCCTGTTGATTCCTCCTTTCACCTTTCTCTCCTCAGTGGAGCAGTTGGCAGTAGCGAATATTGCAAAAAATGTGTAAACAAAAACCCCTTTCCACACAAAAAAAATCAGTCTTTCTCCAAAAAAGTTCGATTCGGCAGTGACGGTTTAGTTCTTTTCAGTCGCTCCTCCACTCACGCAGAAATTCTTGTGAATAGTGTGCACGTGGACAAGTTTGTGCACCCGAGCAGAGCATGTGTGTGAAATGATGGAAAGACAACTCTGCATCCTTCCACAAATGGATAACGTACGACTATTATCAGAGCATCAGCAGAGGATAATACTTATGGAGGATATCAAGTGCAGAGATTAACTTGATATATTGGTGATAAGCCGGAGAATAATCTGCGTGTCTCCGTCTTCCTTCGTTATTAGTTTTGTCTATGAAAACAAGGCAGCAATGATATAAAAATATATTCTCCAGCCCTGCTTTTTAACACAGTGTGGATGTGGATGCGTCGTCTACTGCGGAGTAGAAGAGCACATGTGGCTACAAAAACACATCTCGTCCATGTGTCATGTGCTCCACGACTGCTCTTGATTACATAAGAGAGGCAGTAGCAAGGTCTTTCTAGAGCCGGCTTCACCATGCTACCATGGTGCATGGATGGAGGAGAGGAACACGTTTTTAGCTGGTGCACAACAACGAACATCATCCACGATATGAAAGTGTGAAAAGGGTTCATAGATATAAATTAGGCGAATATTGTTTAAATAAAATGCATATGCTTTTTTAGGCTACAAATGTTTATCCAGCAGGATTGTCATTTCATATTGGCAGAAAGTAGAGTAGTGTTCGTACTGGAATTGGAAACAAGTTAACCTTCTTATAAAAAACATGAGCAGCTATTATGATTCCATGAATTCGCTTCATGCTGTCTTGGCTTGGTCTTCCTATAGTCAATTCAAAAAATAATGCAGTTTCGCCATTTGCATAATGTGCGTTTGCAGTTGCGATTGCCTCATGCTCATTTATTAGACGAGAAGGTAGACAGCATAATGTTCGTCTAATCGTAATCATGTTATGGGTGAGTTGACCTTGAAGCGTTTTGGTCAGATACAGTGAGAGAGAGAGAGAGGAACATGTTTTTTGGGGCTGAGGCGAGAGGAGAGGCATATTAGGTGGATGTAATCGAAGAGAATGAATGGTCAGAAGAGTCTAAGGAGAGTTAATTACATTAACCCTCGTCTTGCTCAATTAACAATTAAATTTATTTATTTAATTTAATTGATAAGCGTTCAATTAAATTATGTCACCAAATACAAGCTTATTTAGAGGTTTAATTATGCAATTTTTTAATGTATGTTCTACGTGTATAAGACCAAGGTCGTTCATTTTTTCCGAATAATTGCAACTTGCAGGTCGTGAATGTACGTCAATTTTCGTCAAGTTTTTGCATAAAATATCAGACATTTTTCCGTAATACTTAGTTGTTCAATACGAGGTTTTCTCAATTAATAATTAACAATTCGTTGTCATCCAGGAAAGTTCATTGAATTACGACTAACAATTAATTTAATTGTTAATTTCCATTAACCAAATTAAATTATTAATTGTACGATTAGTTAACCCTGCGACTCAGATGATTCCTGGGTATCATCCCATGACGACTCCGATGATTCCTTCCCATCGTCCGAAGTAGAATCCGACACATCCTGCTCATCATCATCATCCAATGGCCACTTCAATATCTCGCGGTTATCATCGACTGACGGTTGAGATATGTCTTTATTCGAAGATAACGTCAGCATCCCGCTGCTGGGTTTGGCATTCACTGTGCCCTCGGCTTCCAAGGGTACATACGGTTCCCAATTTTTCCCCACATATCTGGTAGGATCTTCCATTGGAGGTAGCTGAAAATAACAAAGGAAAAAAGAACAGAATGAGACACGATGACTCAATCAGCATTTTTATACGATTTTTAGCATATATTACATACAGGTATTTCAATGTCAAGACGTTCCACGACTCCCGGACAGCTAGATTCTGGGATGATTAAACATTGACGATCCTCTATCACGCTTCGCAATTTTTGACGTATGGTGGGAAGCACGCCACTCCATTTTTGACAAAACCCCTGAAAATACAAATATATACAATTTCAGTATCTTCATTCAATTCAACAATTGGTAATGAATAATGAAAGATTACAATGAGTATCATAGTTCACTCACTTGACTACCCCGAAGGGAAATCTTAGCTTGCCAGTCACTCCCCTCCACGTATTTAGTTGGAAACATATCAGACGTTGAGTACAATATCACGACTAAGGCACCTTCTCCCTCCATCGTTGCTTTGCAGGTTACACAGACAAACTTTGCCTGGTTGGGAAGTTGGATAATAAATGGTGCTGATGTGACACCGTCCCCTGTACAAGTCAAAACCACAATTTTATTTTCGAAATACTATACGAATTAAGAATTCCTGATTTTTTTTGGGTTAGCGTTAAAAATTACCTCGAAAGTATCTTCTAGGTAGCGGAAAAGCATGCCTTTCTCCAATTTCCAGTACAGGGATGCCATGTTGCTTTGTGAGATGTTCCAAGACTGAGTCCCTGGTGAAAAGTGTCTTGAATATGCAACAGTCGGTCAGCACACAGGGAATATTTTCTCTGCAAAAATTAATGACAAATGTAATCAACGTAATTTCAAATTAGTAATTTGGAAACATAGTTAAGATTAATTTGATAATAGCGAATCTTACAATCCTGTACAAGTTTGTTGATGTGCTAGTCGATCACGGATTGGATATTGCTTGTGACAAGGCTCTGCGGGGCACTGGACGATCAGCGACTCGTACAATAGTCTGAAAAGGTAGCATGGTGCCGGACTCAGGGACTTGCCACAAGGCGTTCCCCCAGGTTGTTCCTTAAGATTGTCAAACTCGAGCTCAGTACATTTTAACTCAAAATCCGCACATTCGAAACATGTTATATGGCCAATGGGGCAGATTAGAAACTTCGGGGATGGTATCTTGGAACATTTGATGCAGCACGACAATATTTCGACAAGAAGTTCCTTCTGCCTGGGAAACTCGACGACGTCCTTGGCACCAAACTTGTGGACCACGGGTGACCTACGTTAAGAATCAGAAACATGATATATTAACACATTCAAATGTACAATTATATTAAATAAGTATTTGAGATGTGCGAGAAAGCAATTTATATTACAGTTGTTCGGCGAGAGGACGCTGCCACAAAGTCGGTATATTGTTCGGAAGGGATGACTTCCGGGATATGTTTGCTCCTTTATTTGGCTTTATAGACATGATCCAGAAACCGCTTTCAATTTAGATTAATATTTCTCCAGAATTGTGTTGCGTTTTTATACTAAAAGCCACTCAAATCAGTGAAATCCAAGGAGTACAAAAAATGGAGTTCTACTCGGCACTTAGACGACTTTCCCCATTTCTGTTGGTATTAGTTTAAATGAGAACTTGAGCTTAATTGTTCGTTACTGATATTACGAGAAAAGCTGCTAGACTAGGTACGCAGAGACTAGTTAGGGGTCAGTTGCTTACAGGACGACAGCCAAAACTAAAATGTCCCAAAAATTTGACGAGTGTGGCGTTTCGAAATCGAACCACTCCAACTCATATTATCGGAGCCATGTAAGTTCCTGGAATTTCTACGTACAACGTACAACTTAGGATCACTCCGCAACAAAATTATCCACAAGTATTACGTAGATTCCATTACGTTCCGACTTCACGATACATGTTGTGAATGATGCATACTAGACATATACAGCGAATATGACAAAAAGGTAAAATAAATTATATGCAAATTATGATGCCAGTATTGTTCATTTGTTATCATATGTATGCAATGATTTTTTAGGTATTTCATATTATTTAAGGCTAGTTAAGGATATGCATTGATTTGTATATGCAAATAAGTTAAGACAAAGGGAAGACTTTTAAATTCCGGTTCTCGTTCGAATATTTTATTCGTTTTCAAACTTCCTTGCTTGGGAGTCAACTAAACAACTAGATTGTGATATTTTGTTGTAATATATTTTACTTTCCGATCATACCTCTAAATATGCATGTGTTTTTTTCTGACATAAATTGTGGAACGCAGTTTTATGTAACTCTACACGTTAAGTACTGTGATGATTCTTTGCAGTGTGACAATTCGAAATAAATTCAGTGACACTATAATCATTAAGTATACAATGATATAATTACTTTAAGTGTGTGTGTGTAGTGATATCAAGGACACAATGACTCGAAAATCAGTGTGAATTTGCGTATACTAGAAAGTTGTTCCAACGCTACAACTAGTAGAGGACATACACTTTAAATAGTTTTTTCTTCTTCTTCACTTCTTCTGCCCACTCTCTCTTGTTTCGCTTTCATTAGCATATGAAAAAGAAAAGAGGGATTTGTAGTTGAACAATATTTTCCCTTGATAAGCACAATTTGACTATGAATTTGACACAAAAAAATTTATTTTCTCCCGTTGCTTCTGTGGTCGAATCCTTTCTCCAAATGTATAAAGCAGGCATGCACTATAATTGAGCTCAATTAATTAAAACCCAATATAATCTTAGTCGTACGTACGTAATACATGTCATCATACAAGTTTTAGGTGTACCACCCCACAAAAACACAAATATTTGAGAGAATAGTTCCTAAAACATTCATCATATAAGATTTAAGGTGTATGTGTGTATATATCTCTATATTTTTGCGATTCTTTGTCACAAATGAGTGAGTATGACTGTTGTGTGGTGAGAGATGATAGAGTTTCATTTAGAAAAGATAACCTTTATTCTACGTAATATAATAATATGTAGCGTTTATAGAGAGTGTATGTAGTACATAATATACGTTCGCTAAATTCCCAACAATTCTAGATGCAATGCAGAGAATATAAATGAGTGAAACTGATATTTTCATGGTATTGCGACGTCAAATGTTGTCTCTTCTCTTCCTGTCCACGATCATGTTTGGGCTTCCTTCTACAGCTCATATAAATGAAAGTGCATATTATGTAATATGTGTTTCTGCACCGATGGCCTCCAAACTCTGTTAATGTTGCATCATATTTTTTTAAAAAGATTCTCGGTTGACTGTTATCCGCCACGCTTCAATATCATCATTCTACTCAAAAGAAAACACGTCTCAAGTCGGCAGCGGATGTTATCATATTGCATTGGGGACATAGTTTCTTAGATCCCTGTTTAAAAAAACGCGACGATATATTTATTACAATCATCATAATGAATAATAGATGTAGAGTAAGAAATCATCAATTACTAATGAAACTTACCAGACTGCGCAGCCAGCATAGCTCACAATGGACATGCCAACATGATATCGAAACCACAGGCTTTTTGTACTTGTCCTGAAATTAATACATTTATTCGAGTCAAGTTTCCTCTACAGAATTTGATTACTCAATTATAAAATGACGGACGCAGTTCGAATATTCGAGTGATAAAGATTTACCTTACAAACAAGACAGTGATTGCCATGACCTTGGAAGTTCCCTGATTTTGATTCTTTCTCGAGTTCTCGAACACGATTCTTCAGAGCTTGAATGATCATCTTGTGATTTAAGTTTCCACTCAACTGATCCGAAGATCCTTCATCACTAGCACATGAACTGTTTACTGGAGACTCGCGATCTTCCCATCTGTCATATGCAAAACAAAGAGCGGTACAAATATAGAGTATTGATATGGCACACAGTAGAACAACCTTTTGGAGCATCTGCCAAGCCACGAACCTGTTTGCATCAAAGTTGCCTTCTTGATTCCGAGCTGGCGTTGGTGATCTACTTTCCGTTCTGTTCATAGCTGCTTGAATGTCGACCTCAGTGTACTGAGTGTAGCCGTACGTTGAGGTGTCGTCCCCATCCACCACCACCTCCATTGTATCATTTTCCTCCTCTCGACGTCGTGAAGTTGTCATATTCAGAGCAGCAACTGTACAAACAAAAAGGTAGACCGATATTGAAGGTAACTTGAAGCACACCAATTAAATGTCATCATCGTTGAATTAATTTTTAGCGTGTTATCTTACTTGGGTAGTTTGATGAGGACTCGGCATGTGACCTCATGTGTCGTCTACTTCTCATCCAATCGTACTCGTCTAGATCCTGTCCATCCCCATCCCCGTCACCCTCAATATCTACTGGCTCATCTTCATCTAGCATATCTCCATTATGATAGCGACCATCCTGAAGTTTCAAAGATGAGAAATAAAAGTTAATTTTATCATGTAGAACTTCCACTTCCACCGGAGCTATTTCTACAACTACTTTCTTTTAGAACAGACAAATTGTTAACTCACCTTGCGTAGACATGCTTCCACATGACCTGACAACTGCTCAGCAGGGCCTTGTAAAGGGATTTGACAAACAGGGCATGTAACATGCGGCCCACCCGCACCTCCACTCTCCTCCCGGCGTCTCCGAGTTTTCAAGCGAAGACGTGAGTGACGATTGACACGAATGCGCTGATATGTCTGCACAATTTTAATTCGTATTAATTTCAAACTAGAAAACGTGACTTGCTCATTTCAAACATAAAGTTTTATTCTTTTATTAGTTGAAGGTTTTATTTTACCTCCCATCTCGAGTCCTGTGACAACTCCGCAGGACCATCCTTCTTGTTCGTGTTCGAGGATGAGTCTGTTGACGACGATGACGCCAATGGTTCGTCGCGTCGTTGTTGATTCCTGTGCATTCGACTGAGACACATTAGTTGTTCAACTTCATTTAAGAGATGTGATTCCATGTCAACTGGATGCAGTGACATTTTACAAACTGGACATGACAGCTCGCCAAAATTCCGCCTCCCTGCAAAACGACAATCATATATAAAATGCATAAGATTCTCGTTGAAAACTCTTTTAAACTCGCTGAGTCTCGGCTACGTTGCTAAATTCATTCGTCCCAGTTTATTTTCAACTCAAGCGTCGAAATGAGTGTCACACATTCCTCGCTTGCACTCCAACCTCAACCCATAATGGAGTGAAATGCTGTGTGCTAATAAAGAGCTCACGTATCCAAACAAGAATCCGCTTTCACTGTGCTCCGTGATCAATTCAGTGAGAGAGAAAACAAACCCTCTCTCTCTCTCTCTCTCTCAAGTCTAAACGCGAAGCAGAAGGATGACAGACAGGACAAGGGAAAACGTGGGAGGTAATCCTGTGATAATTGGATGATCAGATCAGTTACACACAAGCCGAGTGTATTCCCTCCAGTATTTACATTGGAATGTGTGAATCAGCTCATATCACCCGTGAAATCACCACTTCCACTTTGTTAGCTTTAAAACTTGTGTCTCCCACTTTTCCAATAGGGCAACCACACACTCGCCTCGCATGGCACTCTTCTCCGGACGGACATGTGATTAGGACACCATGAGGCGAATTAAGTTTTCATTAATTCAGCTCTCCGATTCCGGCTTCATCTACGTCTCGCTCCAGGAAGTCTGGCCACTTGCCCAAAACTTTTCATTGTCATCATCATGTTTTGATTTCGTGCTTTCTCCAGTCTGCCCGCAAGAACAGATATATTCGATGTAAGCCTCTGTATTTATAATGGGCGACCTGAATAATCGATTCAAGCTCTCGAGTTTATATGCATTGTTTCAGAATTCGTAGTCATGTAATTCATGACTTTTCTATCCTCAACTTCACCATATGAAAAGTGTATTATTCATTGTCTCATTTCGGGAGAGAAATGGGAAGATCAGAGAGGGTTCAAATAAAAAGTGAGCTTCCGGAAAAATGACAACCTTTGAAGCCTCACAATCAGTAGAAACACACAAATAGGCTGTAAAGGCTGGGAAGATGATAAAAATTCTATCGAATTTCATGAAAACAAATTGACCACTCAGAAGTCTAACTGAAGAAGAAGACCATTCTTGTCCTATCGACTTCTAAGCCACTCTTTAGGCGATTTTCTCCTTCAAGAGGGAAGATATAGGGAAGGGAAAAAAATAACAGGATTATGTGCAATATCATCAGAGCCTGTCAAGTTGGGTTTTCTCGGCTTAAGTATGTGGAACAATGCATCCATCTACTCATCTTATTCCCTTTGTCTCTCTCTCTCTCTCTTGTTTTCCCCCGTCTTGTCTGAAAAAAGGAGAGTTGACTTGGTCGAAAATCTTCCTTAAGCATGATAGTCAAGAACGAAGCTCAATGACAAAGAGCACAAGTTGTTGTTGGCCAAATATTGCACTTTTTCTCTTCCTCTTGTCCCTTTCACTATCCGTATTTCAAGTGAGACTCCTCTCCAGATTCCGCAGACACAAGGAGAGCGACCAACTTGAAAAGGCAAAAATAGTAACAATAAAAAGAGTGGCCACAGAGAGAGCGAGAGAGAGAGAGAGAGCTTGCTTAACGTCGATGAAAAACTTCACTGTGTATCGCGCCACAAGACGCTATACGCGTTACGCAAGACATGCACATAATAATAAAAGAAATATTTTTGTTCGTGTTCCTCTCCACAACTAGCCACTAGAGTCAAGGTGGAGTTATGGGCTTTATTTCAGATGATTATGCCTTTTTTCCTAGACAAATCGACAAACAAAACTTTCTCCCTTGGCTGATATATAGGATTTTATACTCATATTATATTTGTTTTCCGGGATAGTTTTGTCCGCTCACATGGAACAAACAAGAGATATAAAGCGAGAGGATTGAGGGAACAAAGCCTTCGATAAGGACAAAGTCACGAAAACCTTACTCAACTTACAGAGATACACTTCTCATCTGTGCATCTACTGCATTCAGATAAAAAAAAGTTCCCTCATCATACGTCCATCCAATCCACCACCACACACCATATCCAGAAAAAAGGTACTTTCATACGGAGAAATGGAAGAAAGAAAGCAGGCTTTACACATTTTTATTCCAGTACAACGAGGGGAAAATATGTGTGTGTGTGTGTGTGGAGGAAAGAAGGATTGGGAAGTGTAACCCTCGACGACGGTTTCCTAACAGTTTCCCATGTTTTAGATGGGATGACCCAGTTGAGCCAGGGATTTGTCAGGTGCTTGTTAGCGACCCGTACACGTCCACCTAAGCCCTCCCTTGTGTTTGCGGCTCATCCATTTGTCATGGACTTTTCGCCAGCTTCCATGACTACTTTTTTTCCGCTTCCTTCCTTCCGTAATGCCCGTATCACCCGTACGTACGTACTCTCATGCACCATATGTGTGCTGGTAAAGTTAGAGGGTATAAAGTAAACTCCAGAGTCCACATCTGTATCCCCATTATCATCACCATCAACAAGCATCGACATCCACATCAGTGTGCCCACTCGGAGCTAACAAATATAAAGTGCAAGTGGGTAATCGTGTGGTGAAAGTTTACAATCCCGCTCAACGCATTTAGAAAGGCATCACTTTTTTTCCACGATAAACAGTAAAAACAAAGCGCGCGAGGAGATGAGGACATGTTCAGACATAAACCGTCCATCCCTCTTTTGTTTTTCCCCTGCCGATGTGATCCTTTCGCACGAAAATTTCACACACACACACACACATCCCTGGCATGTGTACATAACTACAAAAGCTTACGGTTGAAATCGTGCAAAAAAACTGGCATTCGGAGAATATGTGTTGTTGAAAGAATAAGAAGGCCAATTGGAAAGACTGGATAGCATAAAAAAAGGAGTAACTAAACTGGAAAATGCCAATGATCAAGATAGAGTGGCGAGTGTGTTGAAAATTCAACGAAATATGTGTAAATGTGGAGAGCCTATGGAATGGAGAAGGAAAATGTCGTTTTTTTTTCTTCTTCAGAGAATATCGCCAGCGACCACCTCCATTCAGAGTAGAATCCCATATCCTCTCTCTCTCTCTCTCCGTCTGGTATAATCGTATCGAGAGAGAGAGAGGATGAGATGCTCCATAACAAGATAGGAAATCCTTGTGGCATCCTCATCTTCGTGGAGCTGATAGATGGGCACGTTGACGGCTTGGGTGATTGCCTCGTTACCAGGGATATCGAACTCAATCCCGGATGCTTAGCTTCTCGTTTGGCGCACACCTGAACCTCGCCTTAATGGTTTGCATGCTGACAGATGGTTCTCTCTTGTATTCTCTCCGCCGATCTCTATCTCCTCTCCGCCTTTTGTCCAACGCCACACATAAACATTTGCACTTAACTTTTCAAATATCTCCAGCTTTTCCTCCAACGCTTCTTTCCCTCTCTCTCTCTCCGAAAAGAGTGTTCACTCCATTTAGCTACGATGGAAATGGAAGATAACAACTTTCCTCTAAAAAACCGAACTAGTCCGCTATGTATGTACCCCCAACACACACAAAAAATGTACTTTAGATGAGAGAGGGGTAAAGGGATGTAGATAAGTAGTGGAACGCTTTTTCACATCATCTGCTGCCCTTTGCCAAAGTTAAGTGATCATTTGAATGGATGAGATTTTTCAGTGCAACCCGTACTCATATTATATGTATACCAGCTCGGAGAAACAAGAGGCTTATCAGCTTTTACATCCAACAAGATGAATTTTCATAATCCCTTACTAGTTCACTTTCATCTTGCCAAACTAATCGGCATTCCCTCTCTCTCTCTCTTCGAGTATTTTCCAGTGTGCAACGTGGTTTCCCTTTCGCATGCAAGTGCTGCAACCTGTTTACAAATCCCTATCAATTTGTTTAATCGAATTAAGAGCTCTGCAGATTGATTTTAGTTACTCCTCTTCAATAAACCTTAATTGTCTCTTTATGTCATCGCATCTTCCTCCTCATGTAAATTTCTCCTCCCCCTTCAATGCAGGGTGTAAGTAAGATAATTTTTCCAGATGGAGAAAAGACATTTTTACGGAGGAAAAGGGAAGAAACCTTAGCTCAGCTGCTCTTATCAAGAAATGGTTGTCGGGACGACGTAAAATACTAAGCGCCACTTAACTGTACATTAAATATAAGAGGATGAGACAAGATAGAATGAGACATGGAGCAATATAAAGTTGCCAAGGAAAAGAAAGAGAGAGAGAGAGCTTCCTCCATATTCCGTAAACAAAAAAAGAGGGACAGAACTTTATATTTGGAATAGGTGAAGACAGGAGGAAATCAGGGGAACATCTTGCGGTTTTACCGCTACTCCTTTTCACTTTTTTTCCTGATAATAGTGAGTGAGAATGGGAGAGAGAAAATGTAGAGGATATTTTTACTGGCAAGCATTCACTCCTGTTATCATCGTTGAACCACCACCACAAATACTCCGAACACACACACTTCTCTCTCTCTCTCTCTCCTCCAGATCGTCTTAACTTTATCGCAGTATCTCACATCTCACCTTCTTCCCTATTTTCCCACCACCTTTTTTTTCCCTCCTCTCCTTTTACTGTTTTATCATCGCTCTTTCCCGTGAACCTGGAAATCATATCAAGGGGCCTATTTCCGCTAATAGAATGGGACTTTGGGAATAAACCTGGATCAAGATCAACACTTCGTCTACCCCCTTTTCTTACTTAAAGGGGAAACCTATCTTTTAAGCTTACGCCCATGTTAAAAAAAGCCTTTCTTCTCTGTCCTAAAGTTTATCCAGCCCAGAGAAAGGGTAAAAAATAGAAGAAGAAAATTTTCACTCTCAAAATGTATGCATTGAGCTATTATAAGGCTCTTTTTTGTATTTATATGGGAAGAAAATAAGTGAGCAAATCCAAAACGAGTCACTATCCTAACCTTTACCTTTCCCTTCTTTTCTTCTAGATGATATTTTTCCATAAAAAAATAACTGAAAACTTCATGCAAACTTTTTTGTCCTTTCTATAATCTCCGAAAAGAGAAGACTCAACGATGGAGAAAAGCAGCTTAAAGTGAGCATCTTGAATTTTCTCATTGTAAAACACTCGTGATTTTTTTTCTCCAACACAAAAAAGACGGGAGGATATACAACTTATTTGCGAGAGTGCACCAATATAATATCCATGCATATTTTACACATTAAGTAGAAAACCAGGAGTAGATGGCTGTTTGTATGCTGCACAGTTCGCCAACTCCAGAGAGAGAGAGAGGATGAGAGTTACTTGCTTGAATTATGTCTGAGACTGAGGAAGAATATTATTTACCACGAACATCCCACTTTACAAAAAGGAGTAGTATAGTGGCTCATTACTGAATGGAAAACTGTTTGGGACATAAAAATGCAAGTGTTCGTTCACCTTGCACACAACCCGGAAGACTAACCCATTTTAAAAATCATATTCCAACAAAAATTTCCATTTCATAAGAGAAACAAATGGTGTGAGCAAAATATATATAAAAAAACCACCTCAACATGAAAAAGGAAAGGAGAAGAATCTATGGCGAATTGAGGGATTTATAGCTGACGAATTTCTATATTTCAATCCATCCACCTACTCCCACCTCACGGTTGACAGGGAAGGATCTCTAATAGTACGTAACAACATTACGTTTTTTTTAAAAAAAACCTTGCTCATGGTTCGCTAAACCAAACCAGGGAAAACTTTATTTTTATACCGTCGTCGTCGTCACTTGATATTCATGAAAGGAATTGAATAACTGAGCATAAGTATACCACCGGAGGTGCTTGCTGGTGTTACATCACGTATTGCAATATATGCATGAGCCTATTACCATGAATGACTATTTTCTTATGCATAAAAATGTCGAAAGGAATCGAACACTGTTTTATAGCATTTTAATGCCAGTGAGAGAGAAAAAAAATAGTGATACCGTGGCTTTGTATAAATAGGATGAGGTGGAGGAATGGAAGTGATCCACCAAACCTTTCACCGCGCCAGTAGACAGTTATGACGGAATAGATGTTGGAGTATCGAATCGACACGATAATAACTACGCTTTTATACGAAAGGGGGGAGGAAGGACGCATCTGCTCGTATTTATGTATTTAGACATTTCGGACGAGATTTGACGAGGTAGTTTACATCTTGTGAACAATTAATCTAATAATAAACAATATCAAGCCGTAAGGTTGGCTTATTAACAAGTTTTTACATCCTCATTCTTATCCAGACTCTGGGAGTGTGTAACGCGTCAACAATTTCTACAAGCTTTAATTTTCACTAACTTCGAACGCATTTTTGTTACTTTTCGGAGTGGCAGTTAAACAACCTTGTTAGTTCCTAATTTTTATTATTCTTGTTCAGAGATAAGAACTTAAGTCGAGGTTATATGTTGCTCTCTCCTCTGCTCCGTCCGGTCATATACACCACCCCGACAACGGTAAAATGGCTATAAACCTATACGTAAACTAGCAAGAATTACTTTAATGGATCATGAAAATCAGGGGGAAAGCGAGATCACACACATATGCTCTCATTGGAAAACAATCAGAAATGATTTACAGCGTCCAAAAATGGAATATAATATCGGACTGAGAGTCCAGCTGCAAGTCACCATTTTTTTCCGTTGGAGTGAAAAAAAAATCAGTTTAGCAAAGTAATGCATAATGCATAGGTAATATCACTGAAAGTTTCACTTCAACATCCTCGTCAAATTACGACCATCTCGCCTATTTTGTTAACGTTTTTCTTTCGTTATTCTTCTCACGCGGAAATGCATCATCTCGGCGATGTGTGAGTGTGCAACCATTTTGTATCGGGGGAAGGGAACTGGTTTTTAATAGGCAGCCACCGTATGATCACTCTCTCTCTCTCTCTCCTTCGGAATGATCTTAATATTTTGATTAAACAAAGGGAAAAGGGAAGAAAAAACATCGTCAATCTTTATGACCTCACAAAAAGGCGAGAAAATATGGATTGCATCAATAGAAACCACCACTTCCCATCTCCTCTTCTTCTCCTCCACAATGTTTTGAAGAGGACGAGGAGCGTTTACCCCATGCCTCATACTTATCCTCAACTTTACTCATAATCATAAACCCAACAAGTACAAATAATAGTCGGCTCTGGGTTTCTCTCTCTCTCTCCCTCTCTCTCCTTTTTGTTGCTCTGAGAAGGCACGGCAGCGATTGAGTACGTAAAAAGGAAGACGAAATCTTATCCTCATTCTGTACACAAACTGATCTTGTAAAAATACGGATCAGTTACCATTCCACCACTATACCACATCATAGCCGAACCAAACCACTTCTAAAAAAGGTGATGGTGTTGTTATACATTGATGCAACCGCGAGAGATGATATTCTTTTTTTCCCTTTGACGAGAGAGAGAGAGAGAGAGGAGCACATCAGTTATGGTATGCGCTTTGGGATGATGAAGGATTTATTTTATGAGGACAAAATTAAAAACCTTCTTGGCTGTTAGCACATTGTAACAGAGAGATATCAATTTACCGCTTATTTTATGACTGCCATTTCACAAACCCCAATGTCGTGATGATGATACGAGTTGGAAAATATATAAACGGATTTATCCACAGCCTTTTCCCAGTCCAAGTTACTCTCTGTGTGGAAAAGGGAAGAAGCCAAAAAAAGAAGACTTGTCTACTATAAACAGAAGGAATTTTGAGGGAAGGAAATGCCTCACATCATCAAACCATAGAGACAGTCTACTCAATTCCGATGGTGTAACTATGTATATTTTTTCAATCTATGCAAAAGTTTGGTGATACATCCGATTGACATAATAGAACCAATTCCCGAACAAAAACCCGAACACCCTTTCATTCAACTTGTGTGTGAGAAGATGAGGAAAAACCAAGTGCTCTTCTTGTAACTTTCAAAAATGAACAATGTCAACCAATGTTCATATAGAACAGAGTGTGGCTACAAGTAAAAAAAACTTATAGACTTTGAGAACAAAGGAGAATATATTTATATCAAAAGTATACGTAAGTGAACTGGGGCAAACTTCCAAGTAAAACAACACTCAAGCGAAACTGCTCCATCCGCTTTGATTTTATTACCGAAAAAGCTTGTTCACTGGTGTGCTTCAACTTTTGGAGAGAGAGAGAGAGAGAGAGAAATTGTATTGCTATGGTTTGCTATTAAAGTTGATACATCCCCAACTTCACGTTCACTTTCTATTGTCATTGTAATCATTACCATCATCATCTCCATATGATTACCGGAGTGATGGGAAAACGATAACATAATGCATGTTCCGTGATTATTACTCTGTCCTACAGATCCTCTATAAAGTCATGTAACATCGCAGTTCTCGTACACACATTTTCTCATCTAAAACTCAATGGATTTTTTTCCCTTTGGTTCAATGAAAGGGATCCATGATCCAAACTCCTAGATTTTTTACGTGAATGGATCTTGTTCCGATGAATTAATCTTGGTAGAAATGATGACAAGTTGAGTACGGAATAAGACCCTTCTTACTTTCAACACTTTTTTTTCACTCGGGGAATGCTAATATCCTGGTTTTAGTTTTGGTGCTGAGGACAAAAAGCGATACGTCTACATCTTTTCTTATGTTCATATAAAATCATGGTTTTTTATATCGTGTGAGGACCCATTCAAAAAAATATCTGACGATTTAGTTGCTTACTCATGCGCAAGTCCTTTCAAGTGATTTTGATTCAAAGGATAATACAAAATTGTTGGTTTAGAAGCGAAAGGCAAAGTTAGAAAAATATTTTTTAAACGGGCTTGTAGCCTTGATCATACACATGAATTTTTTAAATGTTAGGAACGTTACGATGAACTTACATTGCGTAAGAAATATTCATTAAAATCAAGTGAACAAATGGAGTCATATTTGAGTAAGGTTTCCTAACTCAAGGCAACCTGGAGCAATGAATGTTGTTCGATATAATTTGAGGAAGAAGGTAAATAACTCTTCGAGAATGAATGGAGTTGTAGAAAAGCCTTTTCCCTTTTCCGACAAAAGAAGGCCAGATGGTATGGAAACCAGGCGACAAAAAGACATCAGCTGGAACGTCACTTTTCCCATCATCAGCGAGCTCTAGCTCGAGAGACACGCTGGTCCCGTCAAACGACCCTGGCATCTTTTAACTCTCCGTCTCGGTGCGTACGGATCACGTCAAAAGATTACAAACTCTCGGCAACTAAACAACTGTGACCGCCATCAACATCAACGACGAGAGACTATCTTCTGCTAAGGTTATCACATTAGCTTTCCCATATGTAAAATGTGTTCGCTCTCCGCTCCCCCTCTCTCTCTCTCTCGCAATATGCTTCCCGTCACTTGGAACGACGGAGAAAGGAGTTTTTTTATGTAGGATAGTTAAGTGTTGTGTGTGTGTTCCTTGTCTTGAGACTTGTTTCGTTTCCCCAGAAAAAAGAAGAAAACCCTCGACAACCGCACTGATGTTACAAATGATGATGACATAACATATGTCTCACTAAACGGTTAACTCTTGTGCAATAACAAACAAAGTGTCATGTTAACATCCACATTTATTTTGATGGTACTACCATCCAATGATTTATTGTCAGAGACTTTTAGACCTCTCGCCACCACATTTAAATGGAGTAAACAATGGTTAACTTGTCGTCCCCAGTTTTCACACAGTATAAAAACATCTCTAAATCATGTTAATGACGGCAGAGAGGCAGGCTGTTTCCTTTAGATTTTCTCATATAATCCTGTCACATGTTTAACTCAATTAATTCACAAAATTACTCTCCATGTCCCCCTTTATCGTTGGCAAATTCTTAGACAAAAGATGTCTTGCATATCAAAAGATAATACGTATTTCTTGTAAATATATTCCCTAAATTCTCATAGTCATCTTTCTATCAGCCCAGTGCAGTGACAACTCTCACTCCCATAATGACGGGGGATTTTGTCTGTCACCCTGTGAAAATAAAAGGATTGTCTTTGAAGAGAGAAAGGAAAGGAACATATCCACACACACATGATGATTGGAATGTATGTGTTTTTACACCGAAAACACAACCCAATCCCTTGGGGAAAAACTTATCTAAAAAAATAGAATACTCGAGAGTTGAATAGTTTCTAATGCAATCTAATAAAATGCCTATCACAGTGCACATTAGATACACATTGATTCACACACATTTTTTATGCAATCGAACGCAGCAACTTGAGACAATCATGTTCGCATGTGTGTATTTTCTTGTACAGAGACAGTACGTGTGTTGGAGTTGGAGGTAAAGTGACAACATCCCTTGGAAATTGCTTTGCCTTCCGTCGGTGAATCCCCTTTTCCAGATAAATGCATCTTTCAGTTCACATACTCTCAAAAAATATCCTCAACCATATGCCTTTTCCTTGTATCTCTCTCTCTCTCCCGTCTCATATAAATTCAAAGCTGGCAGTTAAGCAAACAGGTATTTTCTTCGGGGGAAAAGGGAATCGAAAGGCAGAAGGCATTTTTTAAAGCCTGTTTTCTTTCTCCTACTCTCACTCACATCTTATCTTAGCAAACACTTCAGTAAATCCGATACAAGGAAATATATATATAGAGAGAAAACATATCTATGCTTTTGATAAACAGAAGGGAAATCCTTCTGCAAAACGAGAAATTGTAAGAAGGAAAAAACTGTATATATTGTCATAAGCCAAGTGTGCATTAGGTATTTGAATAAAACAACCGATTTCCTAAAAAAAATACAAGCCATCAGTCCTTGTACAAGATAGTTTCCTTTTTATCTCCGTGGAAAAAAATCGCATTTCAACTTGTTCAAGAAACAACAATTTTCATGAGATAAAAGAATTTTTTTGACGGGATACCAATAATACTATCAAGAATACATAATGTACATATGTTCTCAACAAGCTACAATCCAAAACATATTATGTCCGTTTATTAAGAAATCCAATTGAGTTGAGTGAAAAATCCAGAGAATTCATCACAATATAAAACGTAAATATGTTTCCTAAGGAGGATTACTATAAAAGGGAGATTAACATTCCATCCCCTGGAAATGAGATACACACTTGAGCAAGCTCCTTAAAAGAAAAAAAGCTTTATATATTCTTTGTCCATCATTTGTGCATATGAATTGAACACAAACATAATGCACGGAGAACAAAGGTTTTTATTTTTCAACTCGAGCACACCTGCGTTCTTCTGTGTGGGCTACTTGAGCATGGAAAACGATATCGCTTAGACACGGCTCAAGGGGAAAACGGAGAAAAAAGGCTTAGAAAGGTAATCACTTTTATTTCTCACAACAGACCCACCGCCCCTAATCAGCTAAGTAAGTAGTTGACATTTGACTTGAAACATATGTCCTTTTCCACTATAATCCACACACTTGGCTTTTAAAATCGAATGAAAAT
>JAQFZW010002081.1:0-20045 GCA_034687055.1 Heteromurus nitidus
AACACCTTTTGTACCCCCCACGGCCGAGTTGAGGGGGGGACAGTGTCCCCCTGTCCCCCCCGGTTCCGACGGGCCTGAGAAAAGGCATGATGATATTAAACCTCTTCGTTTGTTCAGGCTTCAATATATTTTAAGGTGCATCAATGCATTTCTCAGAAGACACGGAGGTGATATTTGAGACGAGACTATAGTCTCGCTAGAGGTAAACATATCAGTGTGTCTTCTTCCATATATTCGCTGTCAAGTTCTCATCACAAATTTTTCCCATTTAATGTTTTCGTCTACGCCCCAAACAAAATCCATTCCAAGTCCAAGCTCCAAACAAAACTTTCTTTCCTCCCTATTCCCGTTTTCATAATTATTCTGTAAAACTTTTTTTTATTTCAAACAATGCAATCCTGCGAATGCCGTTGCGGGGGGAACAATGTGTCCGTTGTTGAGCTCAATGTGCTCTTTCTTACTGTCATCAATGCTATTGCAGTCGTTCTGGTTTTTGGTGTGGCAATTCACTTCTCCACGATGGACCCGTATGCGAAATTCGCTTTTCAGCAGTTTCTGGATGAGTGCGCCACCCTAGCCGGACTTGATACGGAGACAGTGGAGATGGCACTCTGGATGTTCTCTATTCTCTTTGGAGTTGCTGTTTTGTTCTCGACCATTTTGCTACTTTCAAGTTGTTGATGGCTCCTACTCAAAAGTTGTAAGTTGATTCTCTCCATCTCGAACAATTAATTAAAAACGTTATCTGAAAGAATTTTTTTAAATGAATGTTAATAAAATAATAATTCCATGTTTTTTACCAATTTTGTAGGAAGCCGATCCAGAGGAAACGTTGTCTCAAATCCAAATGAGGGCCATATTGTCGCCAAATATTTTAAAGGCTGGAGAGAGCTAAGCAAAAACTGGAAATTGGAGTTGAATCCCAGATCCGTAACCGGGGAAATAAATTGGTGCCCAATTCAGCATTCGAATGTGAGGTCAGTTGTCAGCTTCAAATGAGAACGAGACTATGTAATTAATAATTATTAATGATTGTCATTTGCTAAAGGAGGGCATCTGCTAATATAGTTTTTTCTTCCTCCCTTTTCCAGGTTTAATATCCCAACATCATGACTCGAGAAATTGTAAAATTCACTGCGACAAATAAGTCTATTTGTGCTTCTTCCAACATTTACCCTTTTCCATTATTCTTGACAAATGATTCGATTCTGACTGTTATAATTAAATATATTTTATGAAGTAAAACTCTGATGATATCCTGCTCTCGCTGTTATGTTCCACAAATCATTAAAAATTCAAAAGACATTTTCAGTTTGTGCATCTGCTCAAGGCCAAACATCTACAGCCACTGACTATGCTTTCTCCGTCTAGTAATTAATTATTTATTTAGCAAGCCATTTATATATGCATGCGAATCTGGAAAAATATTCTCATAATCCACATGGTCCACTTTCCATTGAAATTTGAAAACGAGATCCGTGGTTTGAAGTTTCAAAATGTTTTATGTTCTCCTCATTTTTATGTGCATAAACAAGCCGAGAAGAAATACACATGTGTGTCAAGCACGGTCTGGAAAACATGGAACATGTGAATCGTAATGATGCGAATACGGTCATTGGAGCAACATATATGTTCAGCATCACAAGTACATAATGTCAAAGCCGTGTATCGTTGCTCTTCCTTCAGATTGAAGACTTTGATGTCACATTAAAACACTCCATCGACTACCTTTTTTAGACTTTCCACTATATATATTTCCAGGTGCATATATGCATTCTGTAGATACTGAATATGTATCGGTACCATATATAATAGTAGGATTATCATCATATTCTCCATTGGCAACCGTGGGTTATTTTCATATGATCACTACTCTAAATGCATCATTGACGTGGAATGGACTGAAGCCGAACGAATGGTAAAGGAGAGTTCAACGCCAGAAGGCTGAGAAGGGGAGTAATTTTGCAGGGATTTCTTACCTTCAACTTGTGCCAACCTTTAGTGTTCTTCCTTCATCATCAGTTTGGTAATAGTTGAATGAAGAAATACATGGAGGAGATGAGGAGACATTTTAGACATGACCAATGAGAGAAACATTATACTAAAAAGTTTAATTTTTATGTGAATTCGTGAACCTTGATTCGCAAAAGTCTAATCCAATTTTAAACACAAGAAACTTTTTATAAAAATAGTAATTTGCTTCTTAAGTTTTCCTTTAAAACTGCTAAAAATCTAATACTCGATTAAAATGCAGGTGTACGAATATCGTGCCGGGGTGAAAGTTGTGGCCATTGCTGATGTCATTTTTTCAGTCCTCAATATCATTGTTGTCGCTTTTGTGTTCAATGCGGCAATCAACTTCTCCTTGATTGACGATGACCACCGAGCGAAAGACGACTTCAAACGACATCCAGGAGTACTGGTTCTTAATCTGAACATCACCGAGTTTGATGTTCAAACTGTGATGCTGCTACTCTGGATTTTCACCGCTGTTCTTGGAATTATTCTTGTGTTCTGGATCACTGCTGCTTCCAAGTTGTTGTATGCGACTCAAATTGTAAGGCGATTCTCTCAAACTTTTTATTTAAACCGGTTCGGATTTGAAGCGGTTATGAATACGACTTGGAAAATTATTTAACGTAATTAATTATCACGTAGATTTTTTTTGTCTATTTTGTAGGAATCTCATCCAGGAGAAGCTTTGCCTCAAGCAAAGTTTTGGTGGATTGTCGCCTTTGTCTCCGTGTGTTTGACAGCGTTGTATTTCGCCGCCACCTCGAACTCGGTCCTGCTTTCCGTGATCATTGTATTTCTCATTCGGGGGTTCTGTTTGTACCTTGTCTCCAAATTTATTACTGAGCTGGAGAGGGCGAAGGCGACGATGGAAGCTGAAGGTCAATCAGGTCAATGCGAGAATCTGAACCAGGGAAGGAATTTTGTTCAAAATTCAGCATAAGGATAGGAGGTAAGTTTCGAAACGAACGTGGTGTTAATTAATAGTTAAATCGGTATTTTTAAGTGCATCTTAAGTTATCCCAAGAAAATGAGAGTCATCGTCCGTTAGTTACTTAGAGAAGGACCTACTTCTTCGACTATTTCTATTGATTTTCGTCAAAATGAATATAGCAACAAATACAAATTATAGTTGATATATTTTTACCATGTCGTGTTATCCACTATGAATAATGAGCAACTGGATTGGATAATCATTGCATTGCAAATTGACTGTACCACAAACAAAGTAATGACTGTTGTGCTTCCTCGGATATTTCAATTTTTTGTATTGTTTTTAGCAAATGCAATTATTACAGAAAGTAGTTGATAGTTTTTGGTTACATATTTTCACATGTTTCACATTCACGCAATGAATGATGAGCGTGAGCACACATGATCTGACTGAGTATGTTATGTTATAATTAAATATATTTATGAACTACAATCTACAATTAATTAATCATTTATTTAGTACGTCATATTTACACATACGAATCTGAAATAATTAATCCGTATCAAGGTCTATTCAAAACCACTAAAACTGTCTCGTGCTTTGAAGAAGAAGAGTGTATTTTCTGTTTTACTAATTTAGATTCATAAACACAAGAAGAGAATACATATACGACTATGGTGGCACGGTCTGGAAAACATGGAACATGCGAATCGTAGTGGTTTGTACATCAATGTGAATGACGAAGTATTTCATGGGCATCAGCATGGGCTTCACTATATTTTTAAGTGCATCCATCAATCAATTTTCCAAATGCTGAATATATGCACCGAAGCCGTACCTACCTACTAGTACATAGGATTATGATTATTCAAATCATTCTCCATTGGCAACCGTGGGCTATTTTAGTATGCTGACTCCAAATATATCCATTTGTGTGGAGAGGACCATGTCGACAATGGCAAAGGAGAGTTCACCACCAGAAGCCGAACAAGGGGAAGTAATTTTTGCAAGGGATTTCTTATTTGCTTTGTACCTGCTTTATACCTGCTTTGCTTGCTGAAGATATACATGGAGCAGACATTTGGAGAGACTAGGTAAAGCACACACTGGAATTCCCGTGATTCTTTTGGATTTCTTACATAACATGCATTTAGTTTCATTTTGTATATAAACCGAAGATAAGTTGGATATTCATATCATACCGAAGTTGAAAGGCGTTACTTCACTCTCATTTTACATCTCTAGAGAAATCTCAGTTTTTTTTTCAAATTAAAAAATGGCTTGTCAACTTTTAAGTTTCTTCACCAAACTTTCGTTTCTGATTCTGGTATTCTATTTTTTAGGTGCCAGTCCATCCGATCCGACGAAAGGCACCGACCTGAAACCGAAAAGACTGGAATCCAAATCTTGTCGTTGCGGGGAACGAGGAGTTCTGCCTAGCAACCATGACGGGAAATCCATCAATCTGGGAAATTTCTCTCGAATTTTTGGAGGCATCGATGCGGAAGCAGGTGCTGAGAAGTGGATGGCGATGGTCGAAGCGGGAGGGTCACTCTGTTCGGGCTCGCTCATAAACAGCAGAATTGTGTTGACTGCGGTATGTTACTAATCCTTAAATACGTACAATTTCCTGTGATGATTGTGAGAAGCTAAAAACAATTTTCATTTTCCTCAGGCGCATTGCGTAACATCATACGACGGATTTTCGGTCACTCCGGCCGAAGACACGCGTGTTTGGCTGAATAGACGGAGCGGACCCCAAGAACCGGCGGATGGACAAAGTGAATTGCACTTGGTTCGGCAACTTTTTGTGCATCCCGAATATCAATTCCCCAGGTGCCGTATATTTCCGTCCTCAAAATTATCTACGACTGATTCATGTTTTATGTCCAGTCTCCAGTGAGTCGACTGTGCTTCGGTCTTCTCGATTATTGTGTTTACTTTAATTTAAACAGGTATGACGCTGCCCTTTTGGTATTGAAGGAGGAGATTATTTTTGATGAGAGTAAGATTCGAATTCGACCGATTTGTCTTCCGGATGAAGCGGATTATTTTGAGCTTCCCGGAAGGGAAGATGGGATTGCGTTTGGTATGTAGATTGCCTAAAATAATTAATATGGCTGACTTTCCAAATCTTATAATATTGCTATGAAACATAGGATATGGAAGGATCGATCCAGGCTCAGGGCATGAGCTTCCCAGAAATTTGCAGCAAGGAAAGGTCGGATTCATCCACCTCGAGGATTGCTTGCGGAAATTCAATTACGTCCTTGAGCTCGCTGGCGCTGAGTTCCTCCAGTTCACCGCACACGATGTGGAGACGTACATTTGCTCACCGGGGCAAATTGAGGGTCAGGAGGTCAGCTTTGTTTTCAAGGTAAGATTTATAGAAATTAGAGACAGGAATTTTGTACTGTGCCATCCGTACGTAATTCTAGATGGACTAACCTAATAAGTTTGTTTTTATTCTTTGTTAATTGTTTTAAATTTTTAGGGAGATTCCGGAGGCCCTGTAAATCTTCCATGGACAAAGGACAATTCTTCGAGGATTGTTCAAATTGGCGTGATCTCCTCTGGAAATGCACCGTGGATTCCTGATGCCAAGGAGCATGACCCTTCAATCTCATACAAGCAAGCAGTTGGATTTTACACTGACATTTTTCGTGAGTCATAAATATATTTATGGTTTTTCGACCTCACCTCACCTGCTCAACGTAATTCTAACCATAACATTTTGTTTGTATGTCAAAGGTATATTGTCATTTGTCAATTCCGCGTCCATCGCCGCAGAAGCGACTTGGTGTACCAAGTAGCGACTGAGAACGTCTCTTCATCCTCACTCGGAAAATCCCCCAGGAATTTCGTATCATCTCTCTTCCAAATAACAATTATGTAGTCACCAATCTTATTCCTTGTAGACGTTTAAATCTATAGATAGCTGACATGATTTAACGTAGAATGAGTGTAGAATTAACTGGTGTGGAGAAGAAATATATATTTATATGCAAAAGCATGTAATCAATATAAATAAAGGCATACATTTTAACTTCAAAATTTTCACATTTATTTGGTTTATATTTATTTTCGTAAAATTTCGGAATTGATCAAATAGAATGTCATATCGGATACGAACTAATATCTTCCGCACCAAGATGCATTGTGATAAAATGCAAGCATGTCCAGATAAGAAAGTGTCTCGTGTTCTGTTGTTTAAAAATGTAAAACCTTCAAGTTGCACGGTCTCATTTGCTAATTACTTCGTAACATGTGTTTATTCTGCAAAATAGGTTTGATTTGGCTTTTACCTAAGAGACTAGTGAACCACTGGGCTACGCGGTCGTAACCATGTTTTGGTGGCGGCCACTTGTTCACTTTCGCATTATTCCAATCATCCAATGTTACTCGAGAGGCGACTCCGATCTGGATCATCTGCTCGAAGTCAGTATTTGAGCCTTGTTGCTTTGTTGGTAGAAAAAGAGCTGAGCCAGAATCACCCTGTGACCACAAGTGGAGTTTCAGAAATAATTTCAGTATTTCCAATCGATAGTGATTTGTATTACTTTTATTTTATGTGGAGACAGACTACGTGGTGAAAGTGTGCAGAGTTGTACATTGATACTTAAAAATATCGATACTGATCTCGTGAGGTCTTTGGGCAAAGTATCGATATGCGAGGCCTGGGCCCAAGCAAAGTATCGCTATCGATATCGCGAAATGTCTGGCAACAAGCGGGAGCTCCGCCGCAATTGCTGTTGTCATGCTTAATAGGTTGCTTTTTTGATAATGGAGGAGGAAATGGTCATTTTGGATTGCCAATGTGACTACTTCCAAACCAATTTTTATGGTTAAAATAACAGTATGTATTTGTGTAAATACGTTACTGTCGCCGGTATTATCGATATCGGCGATATCGATACTTCAAGCTAAAAGTATCGTTTATCGCTATCGATATCGCCAGGTTTTCGACCAAAGTATCGACATCGATATGCATGTACATGAATTTTCCTTTCATTTTCGTGTCATGTCATTTCATGTTGACCACATTACAAGAATTTTCCCAAAAGGACTTGATATTAACATGACAAGAAATGACATGAAATTTCGGGACATGAAATGAACTGAATTGCATGTACATGAATTTAAGTATATATTATATTTTGGGCAAATTCAGGGTAAATATTAACCAAATCGACTACATTACAAGCACTTTCTCAACCGAATCATAAAAAAGTTGAACAAAGTTGTTTTTAAATCATGATATTTTAGTTCACTACCACCGTATATGTCCACTGATATAACTTTCGGGAAAGTTTAACAACGGAAATATGTAGAAAAGTGAAAAAAGTACAAAATTCATGTAATATGCATGTACATGCATGTACATGAGACATGACATGAACATGAATTCGTCAACAGACATGAATCGTTACTTGACATGAACATGAAAGGAAATTTTTTAAAAGGAAAAGACATGCAAAAATCCAACATGAACAGACATGGTTTTTTCACTAATCGATTGTACAACTCTGAAAGTGTGATCATACGAGGCATATTGGTTGTGCAAAATACCCTTTTAAAATTGGGCCCTTAAAAGTGGCTACAAATTGAGAATATTTCTCGAGTCCAGCTCCTTACCTGATCAAGTCCTACGTAAGTCGTGAGATTTGTTTCTTGTGAGCAGAGTGTTGTGCGATGCAGTGGATACAGGTTGGGAAAAGGATCCCTATTTTCCTTTTTGTAATGGTATAGCTCATAGTTCTGTTCCCTGCACGAGTTTAGTTCAGTCATTTTTAATTTCATGAACTTGGGCACGATTAGGGTTTTCGCTCCTTTCCCTCCGTTTATCAATCCGATCCCATTTCCTTGGAGGAGTAATTAAATTCCAAATTATGTTTAGATTTACTTTTTGTCATTTGCATCTATAGTCAAATCAGAGAGATCAAAGAAGAAAACACGGCTTCTTCAATTGTTTGCTTTTACCAGTTTTTTTTCTTCAAACGATTATTTTTACAATAATTTTGGACATACTAAAGCCGGCAGAGTGTCCTTACCAACTAGTTGAGCTTGTTTCCCAACAACGTCCAAATCTTCTCCCGAGTACGGTACACAGACAGAGCCAATATCAGGAACTTTCCCCAACTCCAGAGGTTGTGTATCATTAAACACAAGAATGCCAAAATCCCATGCAGACGGGTCATATTCAAATATGGTTCCATTTCTGCAACACAGAACACATATTCCTCTCAACCACACCACGTTTCACGTGTCAATTCAAAACATTGCTGATGGTGCGAGAAAAGGTTTAAAATCTTTGATCAGGTCGATAATGAGCGCAGGACTTTGTTTGCATAAATTCCTAGCCTCAAAATGTCTTTGCAGATTGCATACAGATTTATTTGCTGCTTCAATCTGGGTAAATATTGTAACTTCTTATAAATGCAAACAACCTGTAAGCTTAATAGTGTTTAGTTGACGACATCAGCAACGAGTAAGCATGAATTTACCTCAGCCTTTCCTTATACTGTCCATAGAAGGGATGGAGAAGTATTTGGCCTTTATCTTTTAAAAATTTGTACTCCAAAAAGTACGTATCATTTTTATTGACTTCCAACGCGTCCTTCCCACGAAGTTTAGCCCACACAAGATCCTTTGGCGAAGGAGAGTTGGGGCTAGCTACGCAATGGCCCTGCATCAAAAACACCGACCGAACTAATTTAATCATTTAGTCGTGTGTGCTGTCGTGCATTAAAATTATAATAAATCAAACAATTGTCGCTTAAAGTAAAAAAAACACGCACTGCAGTCAGCAGAAGTTTGTTGTTAATGATGGAACATCCGCAAGCATATGTGCCAGCTGGGCCTACGTTATACATTGCATTGCAGTGCCAAGGATATTCATACAAAACTTTGACATCTTCGCCGCGCCAAACCCTGCCTTTTTTCGAAGACGTTGACTGGGACGAGTCCTTCTTGATTCCACACTTGCATCCATCCTCCGGAGAAAGTAGTCGTCTGTATTCCGATGTAAACTGGAACCATGGTTTTGAGCCAAACTCGTATGGTTCCAAATGATCCAGAGAATTGTCGTTGTAACCATCAACAGGAGGGCTCAAAACTGGAGCCTCCACGGAACACGTCCATGATCCCAAACTCTTCACTTTGTCCTCAATGAACTGTCTTCCCTCTGCGAATTCAAAATCCATATTTTTCAGCATGACGTACGTACACATCACGTATTCAATATTTAATGAATTCGTTTGCGTCAACACGTCATGCCATAGACACTTTGTCAACAAGAATTAACATATGCAAACCTGATATGCCGGAGATGAGTGCAATCTGCTTGAAATCTTTCAAGCCCGGAGTACCATACAGAGACTGGTACGAGCCCATTCCAATGAGAACCGGGAAGCCGTTGATCAGCTCAGTATAATGTCCGCCTCCAGTGGTTGTCTTGACAAAATGGAAAATTACCGAAAATTTTACAATATTTATTAAAATGAATTTCATCTTTAAGTGCATGCTGGAACGGATAGTGGAGCTATTCATACCCTTCTGCCTTCCGAGTGGCAAACGTATTTGTCCGAAATCCACTCTTTCTTGAGTGCTTTGCTCTTGCACTGTTGATTGGGGAACAAGTAGGAAGTGGTGACGTGAGCAACAAACTGAGTGGGCAAGACCTCCCTCCGACCATAATCGAAAATAGGTTCAATAAACTTCCAAAAGAGGGTTCGAACACGCTGACCTCCCACCTCCAGCTGGAAATCATTCGGGAGGAGGCAAGCAGGAGAGAGGTGGGGTAATTTGTCGAACTCGATCTTTTCCTTTAGGAGCAGAATGGCGAAGTCCGAGTCCATAATTGTCCTTCAAACGATTGTGAAAGTTTAGGAAGTTAAAAATGAAGGAAGGCACGTTTTCGAAATTCATCCTACCCAAATGTCTCAGCGAAGTTGGGATGGACGAGTATTTGGTCAACCGAGTACGACTTGACCAAATTGTTCCTCAGTCCAAGCCAGACCTGTAGGTTATCTGTGGTCAGTTCTTCCTGACTTCTCAAGTCGCTTTCCTTGAGAATGGGTTTACTCGATCGCTGTGCTTGTTCGATTGGCACTCCCACAATTCGACTCTTTTTAGCGCAACTCACCGAAGTGAGAATCATTCGGTCGTTGAGGATCGTCCCAGAACAAATCTTTTTCGGAGGGACATTCTTGTCCTTTTTGTTGCCTGTTCGGAGGATTATGGCTTCCCAAGGGCCCACGCGGGGTAGTGTGCCGTTCTCAGACAACTTTTCGTAAACGGTGCTGCAGCCTACATTTGTGGAGACATTGAAATAAGGCAGATTAGATTAGATTTTCATTTAAAATATTTAATTCCATGGGCATCACTTACGGCAGACATTGGACATTGTTTGGGTGGAATCCAACTTGCCAGGCATGCCTGCCAAAACAGCACAAGTTCCTAGTAAGGTCCATAATATTGCAAGAACCACTTGAAACTGATTGATGGCGAGTCTTGGGAGAATTGATTTGCAGAGCGAGATCATTTTGCTTTTGTCTACGAATATCCCCTACTTCTCAAGTGGTCTGATGTGACCAACAAACCGAGCACAAAAATATGAGTATGCAATGAGCAAGCATTCACTCTCTATCTCGAGTAGTTTTAGGAATTTTTATGCGGATCACAATGTGATAGTAAAATTTAAATGCTTTTTCTCCGAGACGCCACATGAAAGTAATAAAGTCGCAAGCACATGTATTAAAATCCTTGTAATTAAAGTGAGAACGACGGATCTGTAATAAATTCTGTCATTGCTTTAGAGAAAATCGAAATCGAAAATACAGTATTTATTCCTTCTATCTGTCTCCTTGTCATGATTTGCCATGATTTTACAAGCTTCTCAATTCGAAAGCCCAAAATGTTTGACTCTCATGGTCTCATGTTATTGAAAATTAGAAAAAATCAAAACATATCGCTTCAAGTGTGCATGATTTGGTGAGAGAAAAGTACGCGCTCTGACTTTTCAGCTCTGTGAAAACTTGACGGGCCAAAATGAGGAAAGGACACTTCATTTTAAAACAGATGACTGTCCTCTATTTATCAATTTTTAGGGTCGAAATAAAGGACTGCCCTCTGAAATTAAGGACGGATGTTCACCATGTACCTTCATCAACGAGACTGATGGCAAGTCATTCACAGTTGATCAAATACTCGAGTCCATCCCAACTTTGCTGAGACATGGGTGAGTCCCATTTCAATACATTTACTTGCTTTCGTGGAAAACTCCCTAACACACTCTCATAAATTAAAGGACGATTATGGATTGAGACTTCGCAATTCTGGTTCTCAAGGAAAACATCGAATTCGGCAATTTAGCCAACTTGTTTCCTGCCTGCCTCCTCCCAACCCAAATGTTATTACAACCATCATAATTAACCATTATCGCTTCAGCTTCTCGACAATCCGGTAGGTAGGCGTGGACGTGTAGGACATCCGTGCGAATGTCTTTTTCCCAAAAATGAATCGTGTCAGTGTCAACATAAACAGGCTGTTAAAGCACAATTTAGACGCGAAAATCCATGTTCTCTTTTTTCTCTTCCATGCATAGTCGCTTTCCACTAATTAATAACAATTTTTATTATGTGTCAATTTGGAGCAAATTTTTAAAAAGCCATATTTTACTCAGCCATTTTCCCGTTTGCGGATTCTTCACGTGAACATCAGCATCAGGCATGGCACTGGGCTAAAATGGGCAGTAAAGTGGGTGGGGAAAACCTGGGTTTTCCCTATTATTCCTCAAGGCCTCAAAAGCGGGTTATAACGGGCAAAACGGGGAATAATACAATTTACACATTTATGACGTAAACTATTGAGAAAACTAAACCGCGGCAAGTCTACCGTCAATTTAACGTACAAAACAACAACAAAGGAGTATTATATGACATGACAAGTCCGATCGAAGCCAGTTGATGAAATTGTTTTAATATTGCTGGCACTGACAAATGTCACGACTTCACGACACAGCACATCATAGTTCTCAAGTTAGGATTATTTTGCCTTTCTTAATATTTGAGCCCAATATACTTAAAAAAGAAATTAGTAATCATAGTTTGTTGTGGAATCATATTCAAAGTTTTAAAGGAAATTGTGAAATTAATGAGATACACAGTGCCCTGGAACAAAGTGAGGATTGATTGCAATGAAAGTGATTTCATCAAAATATCCGTCAACGATCTATGTCGCGACGGGGACGGGAGTCAGTGCTAGTTCGTGGAGGCAGCCAAAGAATTACGTCTCCGACTTTCATAAAGATTTGTATAACTTTAGAAAAAGCTTGAAATATTCTGGAATTCATTATTTCTAAACTACAGTACGCGTTTGAACTTTTCTCATGTGAATCCAACTCTGACTGCAATCCTCATTATGATTTCCAAAAAAATGCATACTTCTTGATACCTGTCACCTATTCTGGATTCTATCTGAGCATACTCAACTTACCTTCTGATACTCTCCTCTTGATCTCATCATCTGTTTAGATTCTTCCTTATTTCATCAAAACGTTTTTGCTCATCGTGTCAGTCCAGTCAACGTTCACGTCTACGTCTACCTCCAGCTTCAATCAAAATAGACTCCTACAGCAGTAGGAGTCCTACTCCCACTTTCCGAGTCCAAGCAACAAAAAACTCAGACAAAAATCAAAAGTACTGAAATTTTTTCAAATAATTTTTTTCCACAATGGTCGAATATAAATTTAGAATCGGAGCAAAAATTGTGGCCGCCATCGAGTGCATTATTACCGGGATTAATGTGCTCCTATTGCTGATCTGCTTTTGCGGGGTAGTCATCATCTCCTTTAATTCCAATGCGAAAGCCAGCGTTAAAGGACTAATGGACGAGGTAACGTCTTCAGAGGACACCGGAAATGTTGTTGCTGGAGGGTGGATTGCCGTTTTAATTTTTGCCATACTTTTTGTCATCATTGGCGCTGCTGCTCTCAAGTTGTGGAGGGCTACTGATGCGGTCGCTGTTGTAAGTTTTAATTTTAAAAAAATCCAACTAAATCGAAAATAAAAAAGCATCAAATTCGTTTTTTTGCTAAAAAAAATAATCTAATTTGAATTATTTGTTTCCAGAAAGCTCGCCCAGCGGAGGCTGTCCCAGGCAAAATTCTGGAGGGTAGTCACAATCGTCTTCACAGTTCTCATAGCGATTTCTTACTTGATCACCTTGCGCATCCTTTACCTCATCAGTTTGCTTCTCTTCAGAGGTCTCTGTCTCTTCGTCGTTCACAAATATATTGAGGAGATGGAAATAGCCAAGAACGGCGGAGGTGTTCAAGGCCAAGGTCTTCAGAAGGTCAGTACAGTAGCGATAAATAAAATTTTGTGCGATTGATATACTTTTTTTTCAAAAAAAAACCCATACGATTTTTTAAAAAAATCATACAATTTTTTCATTTTCTTTGATTTCTCCAGGTATAACATCCTTCAACAAGGAATCGAATCTACAACTCATCGACGACAGAATCTCTGTCACAAAAATACATTGTTAATGTGAAGTTCTTCATTTCCTTCCTGTAGCACTACTAGTTGAAGCCAAATTGAATATATTTGTGTAGAATAGAATTCGTATTTAAGTTACAAATATAGAATTATTTATATTAGAAGCATGATTGAAACATGTTGAACACGATATTTGTGTAGTTCCTTTCCTCTTAGAGCACTTCATAAAAACGATGACGGCGTGACTACTGAACTCGTGGCTCATGACTCACTGAAAAGTGCTTAGAAAAATTGAAAAAATGTTACGAGGTAATGTGATCGTGCATGACGTAGGGTATATACTTGTTATTATTGGGGCGAATCGGGAAACATTTAATCCAGGCTTAAGACCGCTCGGTACCAGTCATAAGTCCGGCTTAAACCTGGATTAAATGTTTCCCGATTCCACCCATTGTGCTCAACTTCACAAGTGGACTTTTCTGACACAAGCCAACAGCCAAGAGGATATTGTATCATACTGAATGTTGACGTTGATGCTCATGTATTGTTATGGAATACTGAATTGAAGCTAGCAAAATATATACTAATCCATATGGTAAATGGTAAACTTCTATTTTTGAGCTGAGTAAAATAAAATATTGCAAAAATATTAGGTAAAATGGCAATGTGGATTGAGTTTTTGGGATGAAACTGAAGGTGGAGGATGGATGGAGTATGGAGAGCCTATAAACGCCATAACGCAAATCTAAGGACAAATCATATCCTTCTTCCACTAATTCCACACAAAACCGAAATCATAATGCATTTCAATGTGAAGGCCATTCAAGAAGATATGAATAAATGACAATCAACTCATGTCATAAACTAAACCAAAAACCTGGATAATATTATACTTCAATACTTAATATTTATTTCATATGATTTTGACCATCAAAAGGTTGACTGCCTCATAATGTACGCGCGGTTTACTGGAATGCATTAATATTATGTTTGCAGACGGTGCAAATCCACAAATCGATTGGAAAATTGGAATCAAGTGACGATGACGAATCAATAAGCATATAAGTGTACATTAATATCATCTCGAATTCATGAATTCAAAAATAATGCTTGAAAACGTTTTGTAGGCTTCATTGTCCGAGGAATCTGATATGATGGTCTGAATGATCCATTTTGTACACGAAATGTAACTGAATAAAAATTTGGACAGCGTCATTGCGTCATGATTCGTGAAGTGGGGTCGTCATCACTCTCGACATACCTTATTGCTCTCATTCTCTCTCTCTCTCTTGAAAAATGAAACGACGAAAAAGGATATTTGAAGAATTGTTAAGAACAGATTTGAAGAATACGAAAAATAATCGTTTTCCTTGTAGCTTACTCGCTTCTTAATACGTCAATAACAGTTCGTTGGAGCCTCCAATTTTTTTTATGTTCTGGCATTCTGGTGAGCGTCACAAGATTCAACTCAAGAAGTGATAAACAGTTGTGCAATCATCATCCTAACAAGCATTATCTGCATCCGTCCCTGTCACAATTTTCTGGGAAGTGGGAACTAAGACCATAACAGGATTACATTTATTTCTATATTTGCAATGCTAATGACACTAAAAATATATTTTCTTGCTTGTGGCTGCAAGACATAGTCAAAACAAAGCCATAAATACCAACATGATTTTACAACGTTTTATGACATTTGGCTTGCTTATGCTTAGGATCTGGAGATGTAATGGGCCGCCGCCGGCTGGCTACTCTGGACTTTTCTTTGTGAACAACAAGTATGTTCGAGTAAGACCTAAGTTGAGTGTCCCTTCCTTCTTTTTGGATTCGTATTCAAGGGAATATATATGGTGACAGTGATCTCCTGCAGCTGAAGTTCCGCTTTTCGGTTTTGACTTTTGACAATTGTTATTCATAATCTTGCCTTTTATCATGAACCAGATCATGAATGGATTTTATTGTCAGCAAAAATGCGTAGAGGATGTTTACGAAAGGATATTTTGGGATGGTTATGAGCTTCGCTATTCTCATCATCAGGGTTTGAAATTCTATGTAAATGTATAATAATTTTAATGGTTCCCCAACCAAACACGTCTCAAGTAAGTATGCATATTAATTTGAGCCCAACTTTTATATCAGCGTATATTGGGAGGGACGTCTTTTATTTTTTTAACAAAGGAAAACAAACGTGTTAAAACAATAAATGAGCAAACTTCCATATTTTCATTATTTTAAGTTCTCAAGAGTTTTTTTTGGAGAAGGCACAAATAATATATACATACACACATCATATATTGCACATAAATATATTATATATTTTCAGCTCATAATTAAATTCATTTCCATTTTTGACTTTTTTAAGAGCATATTATCCCAACCCTTACTAATATTCACATGTTGTTTTTGTCCACACAAAACCATACCACGTTCTAATTTAAATCTTTCAACGACATATGCCAGTTCGACTTTGGGTTATTATGTTACTTGTGTTGAGAGTGAGTATGGTTCCCTTACCTACATCGATCATGCATATATACATACGTACATTCGTAAAAAAATTAGAAATTAAAACCTGCATTTTTCTTTAATAATATGCCTTTTATAACTGCAACTGGACATATGGTTCCCACTTCATCATCTGACCAACGACCTACATCAGCAAAACCACGCTTTCTTTTAACATCACGGTTTAAATGTGAGTCAATGTCGAAGCCAAATCTAAATCCTTGGTGAAACATTTTAGTAAATCACGTTATTCGTAAATAGTGGATCACATTTCCACTAAAGTAATATGATACCATTCCCATTTTTACTTAATTACCAAGTAAAGGATTATAATTGCAAATAATATGAAATGAAGAAATCATTTTATGAAATTCAATCCGCAAATATTTATCACCACGAAAGCCAAATCTGTTTTCTTCTCCCAATCCCAAGTAAAAGTATTCATCCAATGTTGACGTTGACAATCAACAGTTAAGATTATGCTCATTTCAACGAAATGTGCGCATTCAACTCACCGCAATAATATTACTCGTTGCTCATGTTGACAAAAAAGTATCTCCTTTCCTTGAATCATGCATAAAGAACCTGTTGAATATACACTGACGCAATTCCAGTATTCCACACGTATGCAACAAATGCCAGTATATCCCAATCCCAATACACATGACAAATATCCCATTTCCAATACGTTTTTCCACACTCATCGATCCTCACAACAAATAATATTACATATCGATCCGTCATAACAAACCTAATAGAGTATATATGGTTCTTTCATGGTATGGCCCTGACCATAACATATACCTTCACGCTCCACTTCATTGCATCCCCGTTCCAGTAAACGGAGACCTTTTCTCTCTTTGACGATCTACTAAAGAGCATTATAGTATTTCGTATTCCGTGAGTATATGAGTCATGCATTAATTTCCAACAAGGATTTACCTTATATACCGAGTTGCATGAACTTGTTTGTAAGTATCTGCTCTGGACGTTGGGGTGAGTGCGAATGGAGTGAATATGTGGAGAAGATTTTCATAGATCGGAGACAAAGAACTCTCTCAGAGACACGTATACTTTTTCTCTGACGTTTTTTGTTCCTTCCTCTATGCTTTTGAAATGCGATGAGTAAGTTGCATTCACTCGTACATGCTTACTCTTATTCCCTTTTTACTCGAACTTGACATGCAATGCATGTTTTATTCTAAACCCCCAAAAAAATGCCAACTCCGTCGACTAGTGCTGTTTAGTACGCTCTCGACTTGTGTTCGGTCCACACAAACAAGTTTTTTTTTCTACAAAAAAACGAAGCTCTTCAGAAACAACAAGTGGAGTAATACACGCATAGTAACATATTATATATATTTATTGCCTCCAGCTCCGTTTTTTTCAGCCAAATATTTTTTCATCTGCGTTTCACATACTTTCATTCAGTCACTCTTCATTCTACCTCCAGTGCTAGTGTGCCAGAGCAGAGAAGCCCACTTCCCTTGTATTTTTTAAACTAATTTTTTAAAATCAAAACTAATTTCCTTTTAAAAATGGATCAATACGAAAATCGACGAGGGGCAAGAATAATTGCCGCAGTGGACTGCGTTTTCGCGGTGATTAGCGTGATTTGTATTGTCATCATGTTCGGAGCTGCGGTGTACATTTCAGTGGACGACAATGCGAGAAGCGCCATAAGTCAACATCTTAACACGATAACTCCAGGCCTGGCGCTGGAACATGTCTTGATTGCGTGTTGGATCATTGTTGTTGTCGTCGCGATTGAGGTTGCGATTGCAACTGTGGCTGCTTTCAAGTTGTGGAATGCCACTGAAATTGTAAGTTTTATTTGAAATTCGAAAATAATTATTTTAATAATATTTTTAATAAAAAATAAATCATATTTAACAATGCTTGTTAAATTTTGTTTTTGCTCAGGGGGTGAATCCAGCAGAGGCCTTACCAAAAGCCAAGTTCTGGCGAGTTGTCACCATCGTTTTCACCGTTCTTGGAGGGATTTACTACGCCATCACCGTCCAGATCCTTGCCCTCATCATTCTCATCATCATCAAGGGGATCTTCTTGTACGGAGTTGGGAAGTATATCGGCGAGCTAAATACTGCAAAGGACGCCCAGGAGAGAGGCGTTCAGTACCAAGGGAACACGGTGGTTGCTCCTGCGTATGGGTTCCAGCCGCCGAGCCATGAGAAGGTCAGTTTTGTAATGATGACAATGCGACAAAAGAAACCGTGATGTTGGGTGTGATTTAAAAATGATTTTGCTAATTCTTTTGAAATATTTTTTTTCCAGGTTTAAAAATTATCCCAGATAAAAGGATGAAGAGATTTGCAACTTTTTTTTCTTTTTGTCAATGTTTCATTCGTGCCAAATGAAAGGCTGTTTTGTCTTTGTTACTTTATTTCTGCCTTAATTCTGTACAAAATCCATGACAAAAGACGAGTTGTCAATTACTGGAAATTTTTTGATTGGAAGTTTTCTACGTAATATTTTATGCTTTGTATATTTTACAAGAAATTATTAGTCATGGAGTCATGTCATGACTCGTGACGCGACAAGAATCTGCCCATGAAATGTTGTACCTTAGTATTATAATATAAGATGACGTACACAAGAGGATTATTATGATGATAAGTACTTAATTGTTAAGTTTTAATGAATATAATTATCTATTCTGCGAAATACTGACGAAAATATTTTACTTGAAGTGAATGTGGGGTGATGTGGGCGAGGGGCACGGGGAAGTGGCACTTACTTGACCAATAATGTACATCATTAAATTTAACTTTCATAATAAGTGAGAAGGGAGACATTCTCTACACAATCTTGGAGATTATTTAACTTTAAGATTAAATATTTTTCCAAGTTATTGGTGTTGCCTTGAAATTAAAGGTAATTCGTTGTAACTAAACGATTTTATTCACGCTAAAAGCTTGAAATTTTATCTTATGATATTAACTTAAATAAATTACATAAATATAATTATACAATTTTCCATAAGTATTACAAATTATTACATTTTATTGCTAAATAGTTTTGCAATTATCGGTATTCCTCACATGCTTCATTTCATCGTTTTGCTGCCGATAAGGCAGAAACTCAATTCTAGTTTTTGGGTGAGAATCTGAAAATTTGAGCAAAAAAATTGGCGAAATTGTAATGTTGAATGATGTATCCGTCCGCATTCTACAACAGATTCTACCAATCTTTGGAAAGCTATAAAAACACATAACATAATATACTTTGGTCATGTATGACATTCTCGTCCATGCTTGGATCACTTGCTCTAATCCATTTGCATGACGATGCGATGGAAGATGGAACTGGTTGGGTTTATATGGGAAACCTTGAAGAGTCGAGAAGTAAGTGCGGAGAAGCATGAAGTGCTTATATATCCCCGCATTACTTACAAATGTCAAGCAAATTGAGCTAAGCTGGTTTAACTTGTGTTTTTGGAGATATGTTGAAATATGCAGATGCGTGTGGCATGCAATTTGCAATGGTTCAAGGTTGGAATATTTTTAGGCTTTTCGTAGAATTTGGATATGTTTATGCTACACATGCACATATATGTGTTACATTCCTGAAACGTTGATGTGGAACTGTGGAGCTGGATCTGCCTGTATTGGTAATTTGATAATTAGGTTTGGTGTCTCCACCTTCCATAAAGCCTAATGATGCATTCCTGAATCCATAAAAGTGCATAAGGTGGAGATGAAATATTATAGGACACAGGGGAAACATGTATTGCACCACTAATGATCATTTTATGAAGGCGGAATAATGGGAATAATTGGAAGGTGCAAATGCAATTTGTAAAAAATAATTTCTTTTATTGTGTAGACAATGAAAGTACTGAAGCTTGCATATGATATTCTAGAACTAGATGGGTTACCAGGCGTTGCCCTGGAAAAGAAAGGAGTCAGCAAAGTCAGGATAAAGATTTAATTTCATTGTTACGGTGCATTTATTTACTTTGATCAACAGAAATAACTTTCAGAGCATTTAGGCATTTTGCTTACAATAAAAATACTACACTGACAAACAATGGGAATCGGTATGTAGGTATGGGTATTTGTTAGACCGCCGAC
>JAQFZW010002082.1:0-20039 GCA_034687055.1 Heteromurus nitidus
AAATCCCTGTGCTATGCAGGCAGTTATAAATTACAGATAAATTCTGTAGTATTCGGTACATTTTTGGCCGATGCAGTATTCGATGGCCGGAAATTCTGTGAAAATAGTCCCCATAAATAATATTTTCAGACTTTTTACTGAAATCAAATTTTAATCTTACGATTTCATCGTGAGGAGAGCGTCCCTGAAAAATGTAAAACTGAACATGAATGACTGAATAGCAATGAGCAGCGTTAGCTGGACGATTGTGTCGTACAGAATCCATATCACAAATGTGCGGACCATTGTTTGAGGGCTCAGAATGGCAGCATTTAAATGGCATTCTGAACTAGAGAAATGCTTCATGATTGCAAAAGGATTCAGCGGGAAATCCGGAGCGAACATGGTAATAATTGAGATGAGGCAGGGAACAGGTGCACATCCAATGTGCAAAAGCTTGCTGAGGTACACTATAATGATCCCTGTTGTCATTAAAAGAAGAAGAAAGTGCACAGTAAACTATTTTGACATTAATAAATAAAACTAGCAATTCCTTTAAAATTAAAGGAAATTAATTGATGTACCTGATTTTGATTCAATTCCACGTTCGAACGCGATCACTTCGTTAAGAAATGTACAAAAGAGTGAGGCGTCTTTAAAGAAGCAGTATTGAAAACGCGCGAAACATATGAATACGGTGGCGTACAAAAGGTTCAATAACTGATTCTGAAATCGTCCAGACTCCACCCACGCATTTGCAATCAAGGATATCGCTGATGCCATGTAAACCACGATGTGAATGACAACCTTTTTGGTGGAAGGATAGGGAATAAACTTCCCCCCTTGTCCCTCGAGTTCCCATCTTATTGGAATATGAATGAAAGATGAAAGTAGACGGGAAATTATGTTACCTCGTTTACTGGAAATTGTGCGAATTTTGAGGATTTCCTGCAAAGATTGTTCCCTAATTGACATTGTGGCGAATTGTAACGAGATGTTGGCTAACTGAACGTAATTAAGGTCGCTGACGCACCACTGAAGTAGCCAAATTTGGTTTAGACGTATATGTACTATTAAGACTTTTCTCCATTCGTCGTTCAAAATATGATAAAATTAATTAAATACATTATCAATTTGGATCCACCTTTACAAAATTAATTTCGAAATGGTGCTGTTTTGAAGATTCTGTATGGAACGACTGTGTAATTTCCAATCATAAAAATATTTTCATTGATGTTCACAGTTAACGCCCGCATCCTATTCGTTTTAGTATGTTTTATGGAATTTACAGTAGGCTTGATATATTTCAACTAATCATAGACCATAACGAATAATTATATAATTAAGACTTAAGGAAAATCCTAGGCTTATTTTTCGGTATACTGACGGCGTTTTGAGCGTATCAGTATTAATACATATGGATTGGACAATTGTTCGTTTTAATTAAGCATTTCAATGGGAAATATTTCTTTCCAGGCATGGCACTGGCCTTTAACGGGGGATATTGTGAGCGGGGTTTATCGGTTACTCCCTCCCCAGGTCATGAAACTTCGGTTATAACGGGAATACGATGAGTTATATGCCACTCATCATATGCTTGCGGGAGTAATTTGTACCGCGCCAAATTTAAATTTACAATATAATTTGAATTGTGCCCACTATTACCCACCGTTCCTGTTACAAGCCAGAAGTTATAACCCGGTACCCATGGGTTATAACATGCCCAAATCCAGTGGTTAATGACAATACAAAAGTGTGCTGCTGTAATGCTGAAAAGCCGGATTTTGGCGATAGCTACTAAATAAACAGGCCCCTATGGATACAATAATCAATACACTATTAATTAATTTTCTCCTTTGTCTTCGGTTCCATCTTGGAATGCCATGACTTCATTTCATAAGGATATGGCACCTTTTGCTGAGTATGGATTGGTTACAAATATTAATCCTTGTACATGGAGTTCCTACCTTACTCAATAAAATATGAATGACTGGCGAAAGTGACGGGAAATTATATTACCTCGTTTCCTGGAAATCTTGCTAATTTTTAGAATTTGTTGAAGAGGCTTTTCCTTTCCGTTGTTGACATTTTATTGTGTAAATACAAATAGCTTAAATTAATTAAATTAAATTTGCACAAAAGGCTGTAAGCAAATTTTACAATCTATCCATTTACGAAGAGACTGGCAAACTTGTGCACAGTGCAAAGTAAATATTCATCCAGGATACGGGAAATATATTCAAGTCGACAAACTTAACCATTAACTGTCCATTCTTGATTACCACACAAAATTGCAATAAAATTAGAAATAATACCGCAAGTAAAATCATTGAATTTAGTAACTTATATATAACCACTTAACTAAAAGAACAATACAATAATATTTAGTTAAATTGTCAGAACTCCCTATAAAATTACTTTACTTGCTTTCTTCTTATTTACTCATACTTCAGCCTCTCTACATACATGGCACTAATTGAAGCGTGAGCGAGTTTTTTCTCATCCACCAAGTCAATTTGTAGTTCAACAATTCCATTCTTCATCTCCGCGTCGTGGTACAAGTTTCCCTCTACGGACACCTGAGTTCTATTCCATCCAACCCGGATAACGATGACATGTTCATATTTCTCAAAACCTTTCGACGCCGTTTCAATCCGCTCATATGCATCAATCCCATTTATCCGAATTCGGAAAGCCTGGAAATCCAAAATGATTACAACAGAATATACATACATACTTTCGTAGTCGTAGAATTATGTAAGAATATTCGAGAAATTTACCCTTGCAAATCCCTTCTTCCAAAGCTCCACATGCTTCAGCACAATGGCGTACACTCCATCGGCCGGAATTGGGATGGGAATCGACATATTCCTCGTTTCGATGTATTCCTTGTAAAGAGCCTTGTCTGGATCAGATTGAATTAGTGTGTTCCTTCCCCTATCCGTTTCGCACCTTGTGCCATATGTAGAATTATCCTTGTAAATGAACTTTTCATTCCATTTTGGATACGAAATCCCCTTAGAGTCCATCACATCACCGCCACAAAAATTTGCAGCGTATACGATATCTAGTTTGTTGCAAAAGTGTCTTGTAATATTTCTCTTAAATGAGGATCCATTCTGTATTCATATTCTCACCTTCTTTCCTATAAAGACCTTGGCATTTTCCGTCCCATCCCAAGCCTATTTCAGACACGAATATCAATTAACATTGTGAACAGAGGAATTGACCAAAATTAATAAGAAAAACAAATAGGTTTTTACCAAATATTTGCAACAATAATATCGATGAAATCCCAGGCAGACAGGATGTTACTAATTTCATTGTGAAGAACAAGTTTTTTTGATTCAAGCGTAGAGCACATATGGAGAATACAAACTGAATGCGGAGGAGGAAACTTGATTAATGACCTGAAATCAATATCCCGAACGATTCTATAAAATGTCTTTGTTCTTGTGATTTTTATTAGCACATTAATGAAGCCGTATTATGTGAAAGTGAAATGCGACACGGTCTGTCTCAGAATACCAGTTCAGATGCGGATGAGGAGATGGCTGTGTTTTAAGCAATATTTTTATTGTCACAAAATGTAGAGCGTATATATACTCCTGTCTGGTTCCACAAGAAATATTCAATTAAGCTGCAGAAATTTAATAATGGCTGGAAACCACAAAATTAAAATTGTTATTACTTTCATCGTGGAGATATTGTGTTTTGAAACCCATTTTCAATGATATGGTTTGAAACTAAGTGTGAACTTATTAAAAATTTACTATTAATTCACTCTACTATTAATATAATTTTTTAAAGTCTTTTATTAGCCACATTTAATTAATATGTATGAAATAAAAGCATCCCGGATCTGGAAATAGGATGGGAGATGAGGACTTAAGTAATAAAGGATTGATTATGTCTCAAATAAAAGACCTCTAAACCCCTTGTAAAATTATTATGCCAGAAACATGAAACATTCATGTGTGCCATATATTTTAAATGCTAAAGCAGACTTTACAAATATTTAAGAAATAAAAGCATCCCACATCACGCAAGCATCAATAGTATTGAATATTATCGTAGAAACTAATCGCCTCTTCACGTCCACCTCCAAGTTGCCATAGAAATTCATGTAAAACGCGACTGGCTGGAGGGATTCCAACACCGCCAAATTCAATCTTTTGCCTCCACCCAATTTCCCAATATTCAACTTGAAAGCATGCATCAAATGCCTGCTTCGTTCAGCTGCGCCAACTGCAAACGGCACCGCAACGCCAATGATAGTGAGTGTGACTCCAGCAATCACCGGAAACATTAAGTAGCTACCTAAAGGCAGCGCACCCCAGCCAAGGAAAGTGGCAGTCAGTGACGCAATGGCGATGGCTATCCCGCCCTCAAGGGCAATGAAGATGCATCCTCCAGTTGCTTCGATCCCTCTAGTGTGAATCCTGTACAATTTTTGATACTCGCCTAGAGCAAGTCTGACATCCTTCTTCGACATATTCTCGATTTCAACTAATCGATTTTTCGTCTCATTCAAAACAAGCATTCCGGCTGTAACGGAGAAACACATTGTGCGACAAACCTCATTTGCACATAAAGCCATACCAATTCCTGATCCTGCTCGAACAACGCCCTTCCAAATCATTGAAGATTCGTTTGATGTCAGCAGCTCCCTGTAGCAAATGCCGAATGCAGCAGTGTCCATTACAAACGCGAGTGGGATGTGCAGAAGTGGAATTATTATTGAAAACAGAATTACAATATTGATCATAAGAATCCCGACCATGTCCAGTTTGCCTTCTCGCATTAGCACCTTTTGAAATTCCCGCTTCAAATCTGAAGTAAAGACACAATTGAAAATATTGAGGGCGGCAAATTCTCAAAATGGATTTTATTAACACACTTATTAAATTTTGAAATACCCAAACTCATGTTCCACAAGATTGATGTTGTGGATGACAATGTTTGATTAGGTCTTAGTACAACGTTCTTAAAGCCATTCTCACAAATTGCATTCACGTAGCCCGGTAACAACTTGCGCTTTGAATGCATAGCAAAATTAAGCCCAGAACAGATCAAGTAAGTAGCGAGGAGGGTCACCGTCAAAAACACTGCCTCCGTTTCCCGCTCTGCAGCAGTGACTAGGACGTAGAAGTTGGCGAAACCCCATAAAATGAAGGTTACCAACCCGTAGCTAATTAGCCATGCGAAAATGGGCTTTAGTCGTGATTCATTCTCAAGTCGGAAATAGTTGGGAGCGGCGGATGTGGAGGGAGGAAGTATCCAGTTTAGGAAGAAGTTCGTGTAAAAAATACTGTCAAAGAATATTTGACTGAGTTGAAGAGCAGAAAATTGCAAAGGTGTCATTTTCGAGCTGAAGGTTTCTTCTAAACTAATGCTGGATTCTGAAGGTTTTGATAGTTTCGATCATTATAGACTGGAGACAGGGTTATGTTATTGAAAGTAGAGTTGCATAAAATAAAAGTTGAGGTATTCACGAACAACACATGAGTTTCAAATAAGCACAATTTATGAAATTGTTACGTAGAGCATTTCAAGTCAGGTCCTACCTTAAATACGGAATTATCGCCATAATTCCATTGGGCACATAGAATTGAAACGATATTATATAAAGTTGATTTCTCGGTCCAAAATTACGCCGATTAAAAAAATTGTGCAAAACATATTATCTAGAAAGTGAATTTATTTTAAAAGTCATTTTTATTTGAATGATTACTACCATTAGAATGGTTTTACATTTGCAGTTGCATATTCGTGAGTCAAAAAGGATCACGCTCCATATGAGTTATTGAAATTTACGACTTACGAGAAATAATTTAAAAAAAGAAAATAAGTCATAAGTGGATCCCGACGGAGTTTAATATTACGTTGTATAAACGTACATCATTTTGGTAAAGTAGAAATGGGCATCAAACAACTTAATATAAGGATGCAGACAAAAAGGCAAATATACAATTTTTAGTTTGCTTTTAGGAGTTTAGGTTTTATTACATTTTTGTAATTTGGACAATTCTAAAATTAGAATATAGTATAGCCAGATAATATTAATTTGGTTAAAATTGTATTTACCATTTACGGTTTGAAAATGTTGAAACACAGAAAATAGTCGATAGGATAGATATGACTTGCGTCAGAGGGTCAATTGTAACATCATTTGTGGAAAATATTATAAAATTATCCTCATATATTATCCTCAGTTGTTGAGCTTACGGCTTGTTTGATTTCAGCATCATCGATGCCACCATGGCATTTTTAATACTAGCTGCCTCATGAGAGACTTTTTCTTGGTCTCCTTATTCATGTCTCCGAAGCAACACCAATAAATCTATCGGTTTGCGAGGGCTGAACATTACACCACCAAAAACAATAATGTCGTATACTTCATATCTCGCATATCTTTCACTCGTCGTTTTTCATATCTAATTCTGTTGAATTTTAAATATGAGCGTCTGTGATAAAATATGATCGTCCATAATTATTAACAGTGAATTGTGGTATAAATTTTTTTATTTGCGAACGCGACTGGTTGAATAAACTATAACGAATAATTTACTGTTTCTAACCTGAAATTGAAACATGGTAAGTAGATACAGTCACTGTTGTAATTTACGAAGCTTGTTTCCTTTCCGACGACTCTCTTGATAATTCATCTTGGATAAATTGCATTGCCAGCACCTGCATAAACCTGGATTGGACTTGAATATCTTGACAGATGTTGCATGTAAATATCATCAAACCAATGATATTGATATTACTAACGTGATTATCCAAGACATGTACATAATATTCCGATGTTAAAAATTTAATTTCGTTCCGTATTGCGAACAAACTTTAACGGCCATCTGGCTTTTCTCTTACCACAAAGGCAAATATTGCATTACTTTCAGTGTCATATGGCTACCGTCAACAGTAACGTATGCCCGCTCAATTTCAGAATTAGAAATTACCAAAATTCCCAGCTTGCCCAAAAATGTTGGCCCACAACATATCATTGTATTTGAAATTCATCACCCTCGGTGGAACACTCAATAATGTTTTATTCGAGTGGGACCAGAAAACTGAAAAGCCTGATTTTGATGAAATATTCCATCAGGACAAATCTCGTTATTTCATCCTTACTGCAAAGTCAAAGTGAAAGACCGCAACCGGCAACAACTTCAATTAATTTAATGGTGACATTTCTTAACATCTCAAATCATGTTAAGTCGAATATAATTCCTTTCGCTCGGCTTATTTTCATTCGTTTATATCAAATCTATTGGGTTTAAATTTTATCGTCTGACATTTCATGTCTCCCATAACATTTGCGTGGCGTGCATAATTACTATTCTGTAAATTCCGATATGAAATTTATAACATGCAGAGACTAAGGAATAATTTAGAATTTTAAAACTAAAACTTATGAGACGTGTCTGAACACATCCACTGGTTAGTACATAACAGTCTGCTGACTCCCTCCGTTTGATAATTCTTGAAGTATCAAATCGTATTTCGTCAATGCTTGGTTCACGATGTTGACAGATTTTGTTAGTAATTGTCATAGATGATATTGATGATCAATAACACAACTACTCAAAACATTTAAATGCTCAAATGTCAAAATTTAATTTACTCAAATATTGACGGCTGTAGATTTGGATTTACTCCTACCACAAAGAGGAGCATTCCTTTCAGTGTCATTGCTGCCGTCCTTTGAAACAAACCCCAACTCAATTTCGGATTTTAAACGAAGCCAAAATTCTCAGCTTGCCCAAAATGCTGGCCCACAGCAAATCATTATATTTGAAATTCATCACCCTCGCTAGAACACTCAATAGCGTATTATTCGAGTGGGACAAGGGATCCGGAAAGCTTGTAAACATTAGAGAGCCCACAAAAACACGTCGCCTTTTGGTACAGCAGTACCTTCACTGCTTTGTCCTATTTATTCTAATAATTCAAGCATGTCTTACTAGCTTTCTAGCGTCAACTCAGGGAATGTCGACCCTGGACAAAACGCAGAATGTGTTTCTCCTCTGTGTGAACATGTTCATGGGACTCTTCGCGAGGGAATGCTACAGAAAAGGTTCCGACTATGTCCTCCTAATTAACAGTATGCTCCAATTTTCGCAAAAGTACCGCTTAGGTAAATGCTGGATCAAAAGTAATATATTTTGACAATACATAAAAAATAATTTAAACAATGAAATTTAAATTAATTTAATCCTTAATCAGCGCAAACAAAATTTGGAAAACGACCCTTCATTGAGAAGCTGAATATTCTTGTTCTGTACTGTTTGTACCCAACTGACTACGCCGTACCAGTACTGCTCATCTACGGCCTTCACTTTTGGAACCCGTGCAAACCCTCCTTGCCAGGGTTTTGGCTACTTCAAGAGTGTTCTTGTACAAAAGCAAAAACCAAATCCTACTTGAATGCCGCCATTTTGAAAGGTTTCCTCTTCCTGGGTAACCATTGGTTAATGAGCTTCGTATGTCATGCGATGGTTTTAGTATTCGCCGGAAATATTATATTATGCTCTCTCAGCCTGATTGATTTCCTTCGTTTGTAAGTATTAATCAAAGATCATATTTGGACATTCTTTTCAGAGTACATTGATATTTCAATTTTTATTTTAGAACATTGATGATTTACAAAACAAGAGGGAAATTGATATACGAACTTGCGGTAATGGTCAGACACATACAATTATTGGCTATGCTGAACAATTCTTTTCAGCAAGGAATTGTCATGTCAGTTCTAGTTGGTGGCCCGATCCTGGGCTTGAGCACATCCCTTGTCTCCCTCATCAGAACATCGTGGACAATGGAGGCCTTTGGATCCAATGCTTTTTTCATTATGGTAGCGATATATGCGTCATTTGGAGCGATTGTTGTTTTGGGAAATGTGAAGCAGGTTTATGTTCAATCTAACATTCTTCGTTTGAACCAAAAAAGAATGCAATGGTTTTCGAGTAAAGGTGGGAAAAGCGAACAAAGGTTTGCGAGAGTATTTCATGGATCCTTTCCACTAACGAAGATGTATTTTGGATCATCTAATTTTGTGGAGGAATTGACACCGCTGAATTGTGTCAACTTTGCAATTGATCTCACTGTACAGCTTTTACTGGTGTCCAAGAAAGAGTTATCACAGTAGTCGAATTGTAATTTATGAAAAATGAATGAAATATTCAAATAGGTTAAATGTTCAAAAAGAACATATTTAAAATGTAAGAGTATGAAATGTATGAAGAGTAGTTTAGTATTTATTGTTCAGATTCACGTTCACATTGGACCAGTGAAGATAATTCAATAAAAATCATAATACTTATATTATTTTTAATGTATTTACAGTAGTCGTTAAAGTCAAAGTATTGATAATGCGCGTTTTAAGCGCAAAGTAATAAATTACGCAACTTCAAAGCAGATGTATAATCTGGGTGGAAATTATATGGCACAATATGTCTTATAAAATGATTTCTGGTTTCCCATTGGTCAATTACGTCAAACTTATTATATAATTATATATTTAATAATTAATAGATTACATGGGATCTCAAATTACAGCTTTTCTGCGACAATAATATATTTAACGATAAAACAAGGCAAGGCATGTCCAGGTTATTCAATGTTTCGAAGCTCGACTCACCCACAGCTGCAATATAAATATTTTAATCAATTTCACAAATATGAAATTGTGACATCACATATTTAAATTGAAATTGGATATTTCCTTCAATAGAATAGCTCTTCAAACTTTTTAATTTTAAAAAACCCGTATCTTCGCTTCGGGCAATATTATCATGATATTGATAATTAATATTATTTGTAACGAAAGCTACTCCAAATCATGACTTTGATTGCCCTGTTGATGATTTTGAGTGAGGAGAGGAGCATAATTGCATATTTGCTAAACTCCTAAGTTGGTTTTGCTGAATGCCTGAAGAATTAAGCGGATTTGATTTTGACGGAATCCATAAATGTGAATGCAAAGGATGGATTTGTTAATTGGACGGATGTTTAATATCCCTTAAAAATTTGAGCTTGCTTTTATTATTGTTTGACAAAATTATGAGAGAAATGGGAGTTAGTTTGTGCAAATATTATTCAACTTTGGTGGGCTGTTTCCCATTATATTCTTCTTCTATATTTATTATAAATATTATTATGTATTATTACACTATTCACTATTCACACTATAATTCAGTCAGTAATTTCAGTCACTAACATTTGTTATGTGAATTCATGGGGAATAATATCAACATTAGCGTCATATCAAATGACTTAATTTGCACGTCATTCCTCAAAATCATGTCTCCATCCATCCATCCATCAGACTATGCATTTTTGTAAAGTGGAAATTCTGAAACTACTTCGCTTAGTATGATATCACCGTTAGAATTAGCCAGGCTCAAATTTCGTCTAAATTGTGTTGTGTGTCTGGAGTTCGGATTCAATCCATCATTTAAAATTTCAACTTCTCATTTTTAAGTTACACTGACGACTTGCAGTTTCCAACATCATCGATGCCACCTGAGTATTATTAATATTTGATTGTCAAGGCAAACCGTTCTTGTACTCCTTATCAAAACCATCGACTACAAAATGCCGTCGTTTTGAAAGACCGCATCCGGCAGCAACTTCATTTAATTTAATGGTGACATTTCTTGACGTCTCAAATCATGTTTAAGTCGAATGTAATTCCTTTTGCTTGGCTTATTTTCATTCGTTTATATCATATCTTTTGGGTTCAAAATTTTATCGTCTCCCATTTCATGTCATCCATAACATTTGCGTGGCGTGCATAATTACTATTCTGTAAATTCCGCTTTGAAATTTATAACATGTATAGACTAAGGAATAATTTAAAATTTTAAAACTAAAAATTCCTAAACGTGTTACAACACATCCATGGCTTAGTACATAATAGATTTCTGACTCCTGCGGTTTGACGATTTTTGAAAGATGTCAAATTGTATTTCGTTAATGCTTGGATCAGGATGTTGACAGATTTTGTACAATGTCATAGATGATACTGATTATCAATAACATAACTACTCAAAACATTTAAATGCTCAAATGTCAAAATTTAATTTCGTCAGATATTGTGGCTGTAGATTTGGATTTATTCCTACCACAAACAGCAGCATTGCATTCTTCTCAGTGTTGTTGCTTCCGCCAACTGGAACTAACGCCTACTCAATTTCGCAAAATACGAAGTCCAAATTCCCAGCTAGCCTAAAATGTTGGCCCACAACATATCATTGTATTTGAAATTTATCACCCTCGCTGGAACACTCAACAGTGTATTATTCGAGTGGGACAAGGGATCCGGAAAGCTTGTAATCATTCGAGAGCCCACAAAAACACGTCGGCTTTTGGTGCAGCAGTACCTTTACTACTTTGTCCTATTTATTCTAATAATTCAAACATGTCTTACTCGCTTTCTAGTCTCATCGCAGGAAATGTCGACCCTGGACAAAACGCAGAATGTGCTTCTCCTCTATGTAAACACGTTCATGGGACTCTTCGCGAGGGAATGCTATAGCAAGTGTTCTGACTATGTCCTCCTAATTAACAGTATGCTCCAGTTTTCGCATAAGCACCGCTTAGGTAAATGCTGGATCAACCATAATGTGCCAATACATAAAAAATAATTTAAATAATTAAATTAAAATTAATGTAATCCTTAATTAGCGCAAACAAAATTTGGAAAACGGCCCTTCATTGAGAAGCTGAATATTCTTGCACTGTACTGTTTCTACCCAACTGGCTACGCTGTACCAATACTGATCATCTATGGTCTTCACTTTTATAATCCTTGTAAACCCTCCTTGCCAGGGTTTTGGCTCCTCCAAGAGTGTGCCAATCCACAAGACGAATCGTTCCATTATCATTCCATTTTAAAAGCTTTCCTCTTCCTGGGTAACCATTGGTTGATGAGCTTCGTATCTCATGCGATGGTTTTAGTATTCGCCGGAAATATTATATTATGCTCTCTCAGCCTGATTGATTTCCTTCGTTTGTAAGTATTAATCAAGGGTCATATATGTATATATACTCTTTTCAGAGTACATTGAAATTTTTATTTTTATTTTAGAACATTGATGATTTACAAAACAAGAGGGAAATCGATATACAAACTTGCAGTAATGGTCAGACACATACAATTGTTGGCTACGCTGAATAATTCTTTTCAGCAAGGAATTGTCATGCCAGTTATAATTGGGGGCGCGATCCTGAGCTTCAGCACATCCCTTGTCTCCCTCATCAGAACGTCGTGGACAATGAAGGCATTTGGATCGAATGCTTGGTTCATTATGGTATGGATATACTCGTCATTTGGAATTATTGTTCTTTTGGGAAATATGAAGCAAGTCTATGTGCAATCTAACATTCTGCGTTTGAACCAGAGAAGAATGCAATGCTTTTCGAAAAAAGGTGGGAAAGGCGAACAAAGGTTTGCGAGAGTATTTCATAGATCCTTTCCACTAACGAAGATGTATTTCGGATCATCTAATTTTGTGGAGGAATTGACACCGCTGAATTGTTTCAACTTTGCAATTAATCTTACCGTACAGCTTCTACTGGTGTCCAAGGAAGAGTTATCACAGTAGTCGAATTGTAATTTAAGAAAAATGAATGAAATATTCAAATATGTTAAATGTTAAAATAGAACATATTTAAAATGCACGAGTAGTTTAGTATTCATTGCTCAGATTCACGGTTACATTGGACAACCTCAAGTGAAGATAATTCAATAAAAATCATAATACTTATATTATTTTAAATGTATTTACATTAGTCGTTAAAGTCAAATTATTGATAATACGCGTTTAACGCGCAAAGTAATAAATTAAGCAACTTCAAAGCAGATGTATAATCTGGCTGGAAATTATCTTGGCACAATATCTGAGAGACAATAATATATTTAACGAAATAGCAAGGTAAGGCATGTCCAGGTAATTCAAAATTTTCAAGCACGACTACCCACAGCTGTAATATCAAATTTTTAAGTACTTTCACAAATGCCAAATGTGTCATCACAATTTAAATAGAATTTTTACGATGATTCCTTCAATAAAATAGCTCTTCAAACTTTTTAATTTTAAAAAGCCTGAAGCTCCGCTTTGACATGCCATTGATAATTGATAATATGCGTAACGAAAGCAAAAGTCCAAACCATGACATTTTTGACGATTTTGATTGACGGTTTGCGTTTGTGATTGAAACAATGTTGTTGGCTTGCGACTAGATTACTTGCGCCGTACGACGTGGCTCATTTTCTGGCAAGCAACCCGTGTTGGAGTAATGCACACTATATATATTCTTGCCGCCTGTACATTAAACTAAAATCCAATTTTCAAGTACTTTCGTTGTGGTGCTACAACATAATATTTTGTCTCCACTTATAATTGCACTGTTATATGCATCGCAAGCCCATAACGCAACATAAGAAATCATAAACATAAAGTATAAATGCAAAACTTCAATTGCTCATTAAACCCAACGAATTCATCCTGAACCGCATATTTCGTTCTCAATGAGTAAGTCAATTAATCAGACTTAACTACTTTCATGGGATTGTCATATATTTTACTTGTTAGCAATTTCTGGAGAACCGCGACCGATAAAAATGAGAAGCTGAATGATGCTGACATGTACGTAGATAAATGTCCATTTGAAAGTGACAACGAGGTTTTTGTGGTAATATATGATTATTACCATTAATTTATTTGTAAGACATATTATTAGAGCTATATGCTTTTGTGAATGAAACAAGTTTGCTTTCAGTTCAGTGTAGTTTTCCCATTAACGAGTCTGCAACATCATATGAAATGCTATGAGGAAAGATTCTTTTTTCTTTTGTGCTGATGCATGCGACTTTGACAAGCTTAAATTAAAGCGCCCTCGAACAAGCATTATAAAATCTCGTCATGAATTAATAAATGCACCAAGTGTGGATTGGAGGAGATTCAACTCTTCTCGATCCTATGCCTTGTGCATGCAATTTATGACAAGTTGAGTCATCAACAAAGAGCAACCTCTTGAATGTAGCCTTTTATTCTAAATCGAGTTTACGACCTTTTCCTCCCTCTCTTTGATTAAACACAGCTCGTCAAAGGAGTCAACTAAAATGTTCAGATTCAATATCATTTATGAAAGGCGAACGAACTCCATTCGGAATTTTAAACGAGTCAATCCAAATTTAGTACATTTTTGCTAAACTTTGCTGTTTAATTTTGAATTGCTTTCTAGCCTCTATCCACGACAACATGCGTCTCAGCTTCTGCATTGATGTTCTGCTCTTCTCCTTCATTGATGACGTCCTTCATCAACACCTCAACGTTCCAGTTTACGTCAAGTTGGACACCTTTACTCTCCGCCTCCCGTTTCACCTCCGCGATAGTCCCCTCGAGATCGGTGACGGCGGCCTGAGCTTGCACACGTTTCCCCCGAAATCGGGAGTCCTGGAGCATCGCCTTCTCGAAGCCGCCCACCGCTAAGCGGTATTGTGCCAGAGCTCTGAGGTAGTGGGTGAGAGCATTGTTGTAGTCACGCTTGAGTCTGGACTCGTTGGCAGCTTGGAGCTCTTTATCGCCTTTGCCCCACCACTTGTTCCCTTCAAGGACGTTATTCACAAGATTCCGTTTTCTCAATGCCTCTTCGCTGGAGAATGAGGCGAGGAGGACTTGATCAAACTTGCTCAACGCTTCTTCGTATTTGTCGGCTAGTAGTAAGGCATTCCCATACGATAGCATAGCCGCAGCCAACTCCCGTTCCGCAGCCTCTTTCTGGCGTCGTTGCTGTTCTGCAGCCTCTTTCTGGCGTCGTTGCTGTTCTGCGGCCTCTCTCTGGCGTCGTGCCTGTTCTGCAGCCTGTCTCTGGCGTCGTGCCTGTTCTGAAGCCTCTCTCTGGCGTCGTTCCCGCTCTGCCGCCTCTCTCTGGCGTTTGTCCCGTTCTGCGGCCTCTCTCTGACGTTGTTCCCGATCTGCAGCCTCCTTCATGAGACGAAACCATTCATTTTGGCTTTGTACCCATGCCGCAGCTAGTCTACTCCGTTCCTCAGCTTCTCTCTGTAGTTGTTCCCTTCTTCTATTCTCTGCTTCAATTCTTCGTCGTCTCCCCTCCCTCCTGTTCGCAACTGTCCTCCGTGCCTCTTGTTTATTGTCACCAACATAATCTCCGTTCCAGGAGTCAAAGTAATGTGTATGTCCCTTATTGTTTGCGTCTTCACCGGCTTGTAGTCCCGCAGCCAATGGGAACATCCACAGCCACCCGTAGTGACCTGGTTTTATGACATATTTGTAACGTATTTCCACCAAGCCGTCGTATTCCGAGCGATGGTAGTTGGACACGTGATTGAGATCTGGGGCCCTACTATTCAGCGCTGATTCCGAGTAGTCGCTGATGGAAGCCCCCAGCACAACTCCTCCAGCTAATAATACAATTGATAAGTATCGGACCAACATTCCCACACCTGCAACAAAAATGATTTAAAAAACATATATCCACCTTAATTAAGAAGAATTAAAGACTTCAAGATATTTCGAAAGGTAAAATAATTTGGAATTTGGCCCTCAGTTTCTGGAAACTTACGTTAAACTGAAATACTTAATAACGCAAAGTCTGCACTACCTCACTCGTACAAAAAGAACCCCCTTGTTCACCGTGGATAGATGTGCCGCCGAGAATATGAGTGAAATGTGTTGGAACACCACCGAGGTTTATATGCCCAGTATTCATAATTCATTCTGATATACGTATGATTACATACAAGTATGCTTACAGCCGCTAAACCTCGTGAATGCACCAATTTCAGGAGATGGGCGATGCGCAGATACAAAAATGAGTTTCGCAGTAGCGAGAGTAAATTCTCGAAGGTTACATGAGGATTAAGTAAGAGCGAGTCTGAGGTCACATTTGTCAAGACAGGATGACGAATATGATGACATTTTTAAGCTTTAAAATGAATGGAACTTGTTCAGCTAGAGCTCTTTTTACACTGCACCAGTCAGTCTTGGGGCAACGATGAAATCTTAATTGATGTACGGAGCAATTCTATTTTTTGACATTTAATTGCCTGAATCTGCAAGCCTATAAAATAGTATCCATATTATTATGTAATCTTTATAGTTATGAATTACGGTGCAGCTCCAGACCGAATGTAGATGCATTTTAAGTACACTTATTCATATTTGTATAAATCAATGCAGTCATGTGTTGCATATTAGTAGCATATCTGTCTCGATGTTGTGTTTGTTGAAGTGGTGACAACAACCACTTGAGCTGTCTCGCTGTCTGCATTTTCTGGCAAGCAATCGTGTTGGTACAATGCACACTATACATTCCTACCGTGTGTAAAGTCAACTTAAATCTAATTTCCAAGTACTTTTTCCGTAGTTGTGGTGCGTCAATATCATTTTTCTACACTCGTCATAATTGCATTGTTTTGTGCATCCCAAGCGCCAAGCCCCAGCCCCAACAGTACAAATCAGAATCATCAACCTAAAATACCCAAACTTTAATTGCTCATTAAATCTAACGAACTCATCCCGAACCGCATACTTCCTTCTTAATCAGAAAGTCAAGTAATCCGAGTTGACTGCTTTCTTAGAATTGCCATAGATTTTGCTCGTAAGCAATTAGTTATCCAATCCTTGTTTGCTCAGTACACACAGCAGTTCAGGGTATGTACATCTTACGACATTAACATAAACTGTGTGTAAACGCACATATTAAATAAATGGATTTTTGGATATTTATGTGCTATATAGTGCTTAGTGCTTCCAAGCTTGAATGAATTACACCCACTCCGACATGGTTTGATTGGAGTTGTTGAAACCACGGATATTTCTGTCCCAGGAAATGAGTACGCCCATACACTGAACAAATTCAGCGCGTTTATGTCATATTCTTCTTCAAATGCCAACATTTTTATTTATTCCGTAACGGAGTATTTAATTTTGTCTGGATCGGACATTATGATGAGGCCTAGGGAAGCCAGATTTTTTAATGGGAAAAGCATAACACTTTCTCATGATGCTCCACCAAATTTTCATATGGCCATTTTCGTCGATACTGAGACTTTATAAGGGTAAAACTAGAGTGTGATTAAAAATAAGTGGAAACTAAGCATGAGTTAAAATAGGCAAAACCTCCCAAGCAGCTGACGGTCCTCAGCTAGCTGAAGAAAAACTGATCTAGTTGAGTGACCACATTTAAGGCTTTCTTCGATGCGTGATGACATTAAATTATGTTGTATGGAATCTCATTTAAGTTTCTAATAACTTATTTCAGCTGAATTGATGAATGCTTATTATCAGTTAATATAATTGCGAAGTGTAAAGACAAGTGTGTGCGAAGTGTCACTACATAACCTTTAGAGGTTCTTTCATCGATGTGGTTTATTCGGGATTCTTATAATTTTGTATATACATACAATATTCAATTCCAACAGACACTCGCAGGGGAGAACTCGTTTATTAGCTTTTATTAATAGACTAGACCAACCATTTAATGGGCGACATTTGGAAAATATTATGTAATACTTCAATTTCGTGGTGTGCGGGTTCCCATTCTTATCTCGGGTTTTCTTCAAAATTGACATACTTTCCTTGTTTTACACAAAAGCAATGGGTAATTATTTTATTGCAGTTATGGTAAATCACAAATGAGCCTTTTTAGGATATATGCATCTTAACCGCATACTTCCTTCATACTTGGACCATCACATAATCCGAATAGTCAACTCAAAAAAAATCAAATTGTTTAGTGCTGAAACTCGTTGCCACACCGTCAAATATATGAAACTCGCTTTTATCTCCTTACGAAGTCATCTCATCTAGTTTCTCAACTCCATTCATTTTAAAGGACCGGTTCAAAGGTGGACAGAGTTCATCATTTTCAGGGTAAGGCTTATCAACAGAATCGTATTGAATTGATTAGTCATTTTGTTGTAAACGCTTTCGGCTTCATTGGATGGAACAGAGTTACGAATGGCGTAGCTCAGTTCAAGTTTTGTGTGCACAAGAAACAAACTGGTAAAAAATAGTTTCCTTCGCTGGAATTCTTTCGTCATATTGACTACCTCGATGAGTAGTGTAACGAGAAGCGGGTCTTACGCTTGAAAAAAAATTAAAAAATTTCCAAGTCCAAAAATAGGCGGGTTCCCTTAATCCGAATTCAACCACTAGAACACAAATAAAGCGACTATTCTCATTATCCATCGACCCTTGGTGTTTTTTCAGGTGAGCTCTTGCGGTTGAAGCAGTTTCTCCTGCGATTAATCAAGAAGTGGGTTGGCAGCCCCAAAAGTTGACCGTTGACCCCGTCAACGAAACCACGAAACCATCTCAACGGACCCATCCTCTAAACTAGTTACTCAAATCAAAAGTTATTGAAGATGAGGAGAGCTAACACGGAGTTGGCGAAGGCTATGAAGGCCAGTAGAAAGGAGAAGCAGGCAACAAACATTGAGTTAGCTGTTCTCGACACGATGAGTTCGAGGAATCGCTACAAACCCGAGTTGGTCAAGGTTGTAGCCCAGTTCCTCGCGACAGCGAGTGGCGTCGATGACATCGTCGAGGTGGCGGTGCTCTCTGGAAGCACTTCTCTCAATCAACTAGAGAACACTTTGAAGACCAACACTTCGGAGAAATCTTTCGCATTTCTTCTGGAACTTGGGGGCGGGAGCAGTGGGGCTGAAAGGAAATGGACCACTCTTGTTATCAACAAGAGGAGAGCAGACGCCAACATCGTGCTTGTATTCTACGCGGATCCCACTGGGGGAGAATTCTCCGGGGAAGTGATGTCGACTGTGAGAGAAAACTTCAGAGGAAAGCGGATCGATTACGTGGAGAAGTTGGATGGAAAATGTCGGCTGAGCGACTCTGGCATTCTGAGCTTGAAGTGGGCTGGCATCGGAATGGAGTCGCTGGTACATGATAACCCTCAAATGTACATTTCCCAGCACTCCGAGTGGACCAGGAATGTCGACGTTGGGAAGTTGAAGACGGACATGAAAGTGGATCTTGTGGAGCACACTGTGAGCAGAATGCTCGCGGAAGCCAATGTCAGCGTGGCAACGAAGGCAATCATCGAGAGGAGCATTGAGCTGTGCAACGCCAACAGCGACAATTTGGGCCAACCCGTTTCCGACTATGTGAGCGTCATGAAAGCGGAAATGGAGAAGCTCGACCGTGACCCAAATTATAAGATGGATGAGGCGGCGATCACCAAGGCGCAGAAGGCAGTGACAGAGAAGATCCAAGTGAAGGGAGTGGACATGGCGGGCTTGAAAAAGTTTCTGGACGATGCTCAACCCCCAGCTGAGGGGGAGAAGGGGACGGATCAGTCGAAAGAGAGAAGTGAGAGCATTCAAGTGTTCCAGAGGTGCGTGAGGATGCTCCAGGGAACGGAGGAAACTGAGAAACTTGGCAAATTGCTGAACGAGATCGGAGACAAGTTTGGGGTGAAGAAGGACGCCCTCCGCAAGTATTTCCGAGCGCAGCCAATGGATGAGGTGTTGACCAACGTGGACAACGGTGAGAACCTCGTAGAAGATCTGGACAAGGTGGTCGCGAAACTGCCACCGTATTCTGAAGAGAAGGCGACCTCTCCAGACGACCCTGGGGTGAAGCAGCTGCCGCAGCTGTTGGCAGAATTGGCGGAAGCAAGGGAGCTGAGCAACGAGGTTGCGGACGACATGGACGAGTTTTTCCGGGGAAAGTATATCGCGAACGAAGTGGTTGTTCAGATGAAAGCCGACTTCGAAACGGTGATGGAGCATCTTGAGAATAGGTGGCAGGATGCAGATGTTCAGGCGATAAATACTTGGGCGAAAAGCGTGAGAGGCACCTCCGACTGGTCGGTTTTGGAGGGGATCGCAGTGATGGCGAGGGTGTTTCAGCTCACTCACGGAGGCTACACGCTCCGCAGAACGTCGATCCTCTCGGCGATTTGGTTCCTTCGCGACTCTGGGGAGGAGGAGGGGAAGCTCGCCCAGATCGGCACTGGGGAGGGGAAGACGGTCATTATTGGCTGTGTGGCGAGCATCCGAG